>CM051385.1:5868389-5897714 GCA_028015245.1 Cardamine occulta
AATACAAATTCTGAATAAACAAATAACACTATAGTCATATTCACTAAATTATCTTACTTATATTTTATAGTTTTATATAATTATTAATTTGTGATATTAATGGGATCATGTAATTACATAAGATTTCCAAAAAAGTTATTATTTTATTATTTTATCGAATTATATTAAATATTACATTATCCCAATTCGGAACCGAAATTTTTTATTAATTTTAAAAAGTTATAGAGTATCAATTTATAGAAGTTTTATTGTATATAGTGAAAAATAAATGAGTGTGTTTAAAAGTGTATGTTTAGTGAAAATTATTCACGTAGGCAAAGGGCAAGGCTTATCTAGCTGCCTAATAAACCAGCTGTCGTCCTCTGTCTATATATGTATGTTGAATATTAATTCAACTTTTTGTAATCGGACCCATATGTTTCTAGCATTGTGTTATTATTATGGAAAAATTGTCGTACGCATTAGAGAGAAAAAAATATAAAATTATTTACTCATGTGTCTTATTGAGAGAGAGGGAAAGAGATAGCGATAAAGGAATATATAGTAATAATTCGACCCCATTCGAGTGTTTTGCAAAAGCGTTTTCTTGTGTGCTATCTCAAATTTTAGTAATCATCATATAATCATTGACATAATATTTATAGTTTTGATTATTTTCTTAGGTATGAAAATAATTAAACTTTGAGAATGCAGATCTAGAAAATAAAATCGTAAAACCTTATTTAATATTATGACGTCAAAAGTTATATATTATCATATAGATAACCAGATGTGCTCAATTTCAACTTTATATTCATTAAATAATTATTACCTTTAGATATGGTTGAGTCTACAATCTTGTGTAGTATGATTACTTATAAGATATCTTGTGTGAAATATAAGAATTAAAAAAGCAAAGAATGTTGGTTTCCCCACCTATATATTTTTAAAGTATTAATCACTAGACTAGTTTGATGAAAAACATGGTGATGTAAATTACTCATTGTCTTATGCGTCAAGCTTTTCAACTTTTTTTTCTTTTTCAATTTGGGCATTAATTGGTTTTTGGTATTTACATGGGAATAGCGCAACATGATTTATTCATCATAGTCGTTAACAATGATATATAAAATGCATTTTCACATCTTCTTCCTTTTTTTCCGTCTTCCTTTCACTTTCACCGTGCAAAAAATATCCCTCTCAACTCTCTATTGGCCATTATAGTAGGAGAATAAAGCGAATATATATTAAAATCTTCCCTATTTTTTTAAAAAAAGTACCCAAAAATACTTTTAAGTTTTACGTATTTGAAATATCATCTTAGGGCTATTTTGGACCCCACCACTTTATGATATGCAAATAGCAAAATTTCTAGAGTTGTGAATTAAATTATTTCCCTTCCAATCTAAAAAAGAAGGAAACAAGAAAAAGGTTGACATTATTAACCCCTTTTAGATTTTGTAAAGTTATAGCTAAGAAGCTATATATATATTTCATATCACATAATGAAGTTGCACTGTTGCACGGCTAAGCCGGGTGAGAAAAAAAAAAAGAATCTAAAGATGAACTCAAATTGACAAGAATTTTCATTTGATACTATTTCGGAACTATATAAGATATTTTACTTACAATATAAACTCACTGAAAACGTTATCATAATTCATTGGAAAATAAAAGGTTTAAAGTTTGATCACTAGCTAGTAATCAATCTACCAATAATACGACATAGAATATTTATCAGGTCCGTATCAAAATTGAACAAATTCTAAATAGAATGTTCAACTTTTTTATATATTTCTTGAAAAATTGTGAAACCTATATACCAAAGGAACGTTTTACATTAGCTTGGCGAATTAAAAGTATATTTAAGACCCAAAAAAAGAATAAAAAAGCCTAATCCAAATAGGGCAAGAGGAAATGAGAGACACTTTTACTAATTACTCATAAGTGAACGAACACTCTAACAAATAATTTACCAAAGATAACTAAAGAGAAACTTAACTTATCATAGAACTTACTAAAATATAAAATATATATTGAAAAAAAAATCAAACAAAAACTTTGATTACAGTCAAGAGTTTTCTTTGGATAAAATAGAAATCCCTATTATATTATTCATTTCGCCGAAAATCGGCCACTCTATGCCAATTGTTTTCCTTCTATATGAATAAATTTGAAGAAAAAAAAAGATGAGGCCTAAGGAATTGGCAAATTGTACCATGGGTTGGTTCAAATGCAATGGACAAGACCGAAGATTGGGGAAGAATGAGATGTGGCATGAAGGTGTTGTAGTTGTCTCATTAACCAACAACAGTCATAGAGAGAGGGATGTGATGTACATTGTTCATGAGGGGTCCATATCTTTATATTTCATTTTGTTGAAGATGTGTGTATATATATATATATTTATATTGCAAAGTTCTCTATATCTATATTATTATGATTAATAAATAAAGTTAGAATATTATGAGGGTGAAAAGAGCACACAACACCAAAGAATGTACTGTGACACCCACCAACATCTCGTAACTATAATACATATATTGTACTTACCATACCGACTATGTTCCAAACCATATACCGGGTTTAACATTTATTCTTGTCTCTTTGATTTTTCTTAACCTCATGCCTCTGTTTTTTTATTTATTAGTTTTGAATGCAGGTTTGAAAATATTCGGTTGTTACACATGGACCGATAACCATGCACAGCCTAATGAATGACCGTTATGACTGTAATTGTAGATTCAAAGTATTTTATAGATATGATTTGACTATACATTTTTTTATTTCTATATATATATATATATATATTTAAAACAAAACTTAAAAGAACAAAGTTATATACAGGGTTGTAAGGATTATGGATTTTCCATGAAGGTAAGCATATCTACACGTTAAAACCTGATTAGATCAAAACATTTGAGCAAGATTTGTTTTTATTTATCAAAACATATATACAATTTTTTTTTTTTTTTTTTTTTTTTTTTTACAAAGTTGAGCTTATAATCTCGCAGATGGTATCGTTACGTACAAACTCCTTGCGACCAAAACTCAATTAGTGTATAGTGATTGATGAGTTTCTAATTTATTTATTTTATTTTTTTGATAAATGATGGGATTCTAAGCTACAGAGAGGTATGTTTGCATGTTATTTTATCACTTACAATTATTCTAATCCAAATGTACGCAAAACCTCTCTTAATTTCAACAGTTTATTAGTCATCGATGAATATTCTGTAAGTAACTATTAACCAGAAGTTATTTCGGTTCAAAATCTTGAATTTTTAAGGGGTTTTAATTAAAATGATTGACTTTGTTAAACTGGCAAATGTTGTAGTGCTTAGAAATGTTAATAATCTGGTAAGATTTTTTTTTCATAGATCATCTAATATTCAACCGTAAATTGAATCACGTGTTGCAAATGAAAGATTAAGAAAGACGATAATAATAACAAACGCAATCTATAAGCACGTCACATTTATGAGAGTTTTAACAACAAACTCTATCTATAAACCCATCACATTTATGGGTACGTTGATATGGATTTTTCTAAGTAGGTGTGAAATCTAAATGAGCTTTTCCGCAAGATGTTAAAAAGTGGGCACTAAATAAAAAAATTGACATAAGTGTTGGAGAATACCTCAAAAATTCCAATATATAAAGTCAGCATAAATGGATCAAAATTCTTAATTAATTGATGTAAGTTTAAGGTTGAGAGAGAGAAAGAGAGAGGAAGAAAAGGAGCAATTCAATGAAAAAAAAGAGTGATAAATGTGAAGAGACAGAAGGGCACAGGACTTTTCTGCCATTGCAGAAAAGATAGCCTGATGTGAGAGGTGATGAAATCATTTTGTAATCGATTGCTTTATGATTGCTCCTTTATATTTTTATTTTCTTATTTTATTTTATGTAGAGAGAGAGCAATTAATAACAAGTGAAAAAAAGTTATTAATGGGTTGGAATTTGTATTTTTCTCTAAAGCTGTTACAAAGTAGAAGAGAGAAAAAGAAGGGTAAATATTCAATAAGCAAAGTGCTTTTCCCAAAGCTTTTCTCCCCTCTGTGTTCTCACTTATATAATGAATTATTTATTTTCTGACAAATAAAAATAAAAGATAAAGTCAAGGGAAGAGAAAAAGCAAAAGTAAAAAAAAAAAAAAAGCTGCAAGATGATGAAGGTATAATGACTAAATGATAATCGAATGCATGCATGCATTGCATTGTCCTATATAAACACAACAAATACCACAGTAACTTTATACTAACTTTTGCTGACTCGCTTATTTCAACCCTTTAAGCATTTACTTTTTCTTCTTTTTGTTTGATTAAATCCCCAAAGCATTCACTTCAGAAAGCTAATTCTTCCAAACTAGTATAGTAGTAGTATATGTGTGAATACGGATTATAAATATAAACATGTAAACATGCATGCATGTCAATCTTAACATGTAGATTTTTATAATTCTAACTTGGTAAATTTAAACCAAATTCTAGTACAATTAGCCATCATTGTGGAACCACAATGAAAACATAGACCAGGATTTTAAAATAAGAAGTGTTTTTATTTCCCGGACCAAACCATCCCAAAGTAGTTTAAAGCTTTTAAATTTAGTCTGAGCTTGATCCGAATTGGTTTAGGACTCCTTTGACTTTTGAGTCTGGTCTCGAAATCTGAAATCATAAACACAATAAATTAATAATTGAGAAAAAATTGATGAACGAACTAAAATATAGAACTGACCCGAAAAATTCTAAATCTGGTCGAATTTGGTCAAGAAGTCAAGATTTCTTTTTTAGGCCCTGAAGAAAGCCAATCCCAGCCTTTTTGTTTGAAGCAAATAGTATTGGGCTTCGAGCCTGGCCCTGAAAAATTCAAAACTATAATCTGATGAACAGAAGAAATTAAACTCTCTAAATCAAGTTTAAGGTTCTAGTTAAAAATAGTTCTCTAAAAGTTGTGTGTTGCCGGCAAAAAAAAAAAAAAAAAAGGTTTTGTGTGTTTAAGGTTCCAGTTAGATTTTATGAAAATTCTGTTTATTTAGTTCGACTAGACTTTGGTTATTCAGTCCCAATATAATCAATTATTTGTAAGCAAAATTTCGGTATTGATTTCTATCAAACGTAGTTTAGATTCGGTTCATATGAAGATTCGGTTCATATGAAGATAGTTAGAACTAGAATCATTATGAGAAACAATTTAATAAGACTTCAGATCAAACATTTTTAAGCAAAGAACACATTGATCAAAGTTTTATAATGAAAAATAGACAACAGAAGAATGGACTTAAACTGATTTAAAAGATTTCTTGATATTCAAGTTTCTTCTTTCATGGTTTCCAGAGAATTGTGGATTCAGCAATCATGGAGGTCACAGTGTAAGGATCCATGTTGGAAGCTGGCCTGCGATCTTCAAAGTAACCTTTTCCAGCCTTCTCAGTATCGCGCCCAACCCTAATCGATGCTCCACGGTTTGCCACACCCTGTAAAAACCGGTTACTTTAGACCGTGATCTAAGCTAATGTGAAATGAATAGTCAACGAAAACGTGAAAAATACGCAAAAAAAATAATGTAATCAAAATCATGTCACTGTTTAAAAAAATGCTTATGGGTTTAGTAAGATTCTTACCCATAAGAAAGTATTGATATCGGCGGTTTCGTGTTTTCCGGTGAGACGACGCTCGTTGCCTTCACCATAAGCAGCGATGTGTTCCTTGTGACGCAATCCAAGCTTCTCTATCGCCTTCTTTATGACCTCATACCCTCCATCTTCTCTCATTGATTTCGTACTACACAAAAAGAAAAACCCAATTCAGAAAACCAAAAACACAAAGCAAAAGTCACATAAACAGAACCAAAGCAGAATTTTCTAAACCACACACAAAAAGAAAAAAGACCTGTAATTTGTGTGTGCTCCTGCACCATTCCAATCTCCCTAACGTAGGGAAAAAAACAGAGTAATTAAATGAATCTTAAAGAATCAAAGATCTTTGTTAACTGTTTTATAGTTATGGTAAAAGAAACAAACCGGAATTGGTTTAGGGTCGAGAGACAGAACAACTCCAGCCAGTTCTGTAATCCTCTGTTTTAACATACCCAAGAAACAGAGTAAATGAGAAACAGAGAGACACTAGTCTGAATAAATATCACCATGAGTGTGTTTAATTATGTATATACCTCGAGAATGTAACGAGCGACCCAGACCTGATCGGCGGCAGCGATTCCAACGGTAGGACCGACTTGGAATTCCCACTGAAACACATACAAGATCAGTTTTCACAGATTTGATTTCTTGTTCTGAAATCGATCATTACGAATATTGATTCGGAAGAATAAAGGGTAAAACTATACCTGGCCAGGCATGACTTCGCCGTTAGTGCCACTGACATTGATTCCGGCATAAAGACAGGCTTTGTAATGAGAATCAACGATGTCTCTTCCAAAGGCTTTGTCTGCTCCAATTCCACAGTAGTACGGTCCCTGTTTTTATTAAAAAGGATTTGAATTTTATTTTTTATTGGAAACAATCTGAATTTTTGGATTGAAACCACAAAAGGGTATTGTGAAAAGCTTCGCCGAAAAAAGCTTTTACCTGAGGACCTGGGAAGCCACCGACCGGCCAACCTACGGGCCACTTAATATCCTTTTGCAGCAAAGTGTACTCTTGCTCAATTCCATACCTGAATTTCCATATTTTAAGGAAATAAAAATTATTAACTTATATAAAAAAGTGGATTGAAAACGAAAAGAGTTAAAACCAAACACGAAACTTAACGCAAATGACCATAAAATGTTTTTTTTTTAAAGTCAAATGTTCAAAGTTCAAACAATGGAAACCTTATTCTAAATAGAGTACATTTTTTTACCATGTTTCTTCGGCGACAACGTTAGGGTCGCTAAAGATCTTCGCCGCCGCATGACGTTTATTCGTCGGGATTGGCTCGCCGGCCGGTGTATATGCGTCACAGATCACCTAGTCCCAAATTAATCCCAAAAACAAAATAAATATTTTTTACGAATATATAGGAATATATAATTAAATTTGAGTTTTCATTTACAAGGATGTTGTTGCCTCTTCTGAAGGGGTCTTTGAAAATAGCTTGAGGGCTAAAAACACATACAAAAACCAAGATATTATTGATCCACGATTTACAAATATAATTAACTATTAATTATAAGTAAATTTTGAAACATACTAGAGGATGACTTCACTGTCGTCGCCGGGAGCTTGGCCGGTGCTTGAACCGTCGTAGTTCCATTTCGGAAGCTCTGATGGATCCTTAACTGGTCCCGGCAAAGTCTGCAATAATAATGTAAAATAAATAATTTTCCTAATTTTTAAACGATTTATGCTCTAAAAAAGAATCAGATGTTAATATTTACCCTTGCTTTACTTCGCATATCCAAGCCTGATCCACCAATCCTATTCGTCAAATAACAAAAATGTTTAGTCGATCCAAAATCTTTCAGCTTAGTATATCTAACAAAATATTTAAATAAGAACACATTATTTTAGACGTAAACTCAACTTAAAACACTAAAATCTACAGAGATCGATGAGGAAATTTACGAACCATATGTACTCGGCGATGATCTGGTCAGTGGAATCGGAGAGATCGAGATTGATTAAATCTGCAAGTGCCGACATATTTTTAGGAATCTAAAAGAATATTTAGGTTTTGTTCGTGTGTGTGTAACACTGACGAGATTCCTGCTAGGTTTATATATAGGGAGAGGGAAGGGGGTAGGTGTGTGCTTGGCTTTGCTATGTTGTGAAAATTAATTTTGGTAAAAAAAACGGAGAATGCGGAAATATCGGACTATTATTGGAAATGCGAATTATCAGGAGATTCTAGGCTTTAAAAGATTCTCCATACGGTATCTTTTTTCTTTTTGCCGTTTATGATATTAGAAAACTCTGTATTTTTCATATATTTGTTTCCATATAAATAAAGATATTTAGAGAAAAATAAAACAAATGTTGACCTAATTCCATTATAAATATTTTCACCTATTACATATTTTTACCATACTTCGGCATATGCAATTCCGCTCGAAAATAATAAACAGATACTATCATAAATCGTAAATGGAACACAATCGAATCTTTTTTTTTTAGCACTAAAGGAGACAATGGAATCTTGAGAGAGAGAGAGAGAGCGCGCCAGAGAGGTGGTTCATATATGGGAAGTAAATAAATTAGGTTTATTCAAGAATTTGAAGTATTCAAACTTGATTTTAAAAAAAAATTATAAAATCAAGTGTTGTTGGATTAGTGATTTGAAAATGCATAGTCAAATCCAAGACTATTAGGTTGTGGATTTTAAATGATTTTAAGAAATTTAATGAAATTTGTTAGTTACAAATACAAAGATCTAAATTTCATAGTTTTAGACAAGAACTTTAGAAAATTTTAATAATAATCACAATAATTTTTATAATTTACCAAAATTCATCAAAATCATCTAAGAATTTATTAAAAATAAAATCACTGATGAAAAAAATAAAATCAAGTCACTTCAAATTCTTAGTTTAACACACCTCCTAAATTATTTTCTTTAAGTGGGAAACTGGGAAGAGTGCTTTACCTAGTTTATGTATATCCGAAGAAACCCAAGAAGTCAAAGATTTAATTTTCTTTTATCAAAAATAATCGAAATATTTTGGACCCCTGTTTGTTTGTTTACGAAATTTTCTCTTCAAGTTTTCTTTTTTTCTTTTTTTAATTGCCTTTTTGTGTATCTATGGTGATTTAACTTTTGGACTAAACTCCTGAGTTTGAATAATCGTCAAGAAAAGATAATGTATTTAATATTTATATAAAATTACGGCAAGAAATATGTGTTTGCATTAAAAATGGGTGACCAATATTTTCCCCAAGTCGTGGGGCTTTAACAGTAACATATGAGTGGTGGTGAGCCAAGATTCAACTAATTGTCAAGATCCAGAATTAGCTTCTACATATCCCTTTTTAAGGAATCTCTCACGATCACGCTCTTCGTCTGCAAAGGTAGTAGTATGTTAGGTGTTGTACACTTGGTCACTTGACTATGAAATTATGAAATTCCTGCACTTTAAAATATTTATACTATCTTCAGCGATGATGTAACATAGTCTTTGACATTAAAAAAAAAACAATAATATTTATTCCTTTTAAAAGTTTTTAACTTGTTTTACTCTACACAGAGATTCAGAGAATAATTACACTTAAAAAGATTCTCATTATTTTCGCTACTGATCCAGTGATCCTAGTATTACTATTTTGATTTTTTTTTCTTGTTCAATGGTCAAAGTCGGCTAATCTTGATCTGTCCCGGCCCACAAAAATTGATAAAAAAGTAGAAGATTAATCTGAACAGTTAAATAACATTTTCATATCGGAATAAAATCTAAACGATTTAAAACCGAAAGAGCTCAGAACATTATTTTAGTCAAATATATATTTTGCTAAAAACTTAAATTTGAATCTAAATAGGAACTGGTGTCAAAAAAGAAACTAAATAAGAACTTTATCAGACAGAAATATAGAATTAAAAAGTATACAGATTTGAATCTTATCATTTTTTAAAAAGAACTGAAACCAAAAATTATAACTGTAACTATTACATTCAAATCATGCCATTAGAAGTGGGATCGGTTTGTGCTATATTAGGTTTGTGATAATAACCAATTATTGCAATTGGTTGGTGGGTCGTTGTGTTCCCGTGACTTTGGGCTATTTTGTATTAATGTCAACATTTTTCTTATTGTAAAATTTAGAAATATAAAAATTCGAAAGCTCTTTATATTCTCATTGGTGGGAGAGTCCTATTCTTCTAATCACACAGTCCCAACTTGTATTTTGATAGTGATAATAAGTTGGACCGATTGGTTGTTGTATCAATCAAAATGACACATGTTTTGTTTTTGTTTTTTTCCGTTAATGACATAGTATATGTTTTGTTCCTCCTACCTTCCAGCTATTATTAATTTTAAAACTAAAAAGCTATTATTAAGTTCTCAAAAATATCATATAATAAATACAACTATACATAAACATAACTGATAAGTGATAACCAAACAATCTGCATTTTAGCGTTTCTGTACCATGAAACTTTATTTTGAATTACATGTATGCCACAACGAGTGGAGTACATGTATATTTCTTTAGTGGTAAATATGAAAATTATAAGTTTTCAGAATTGCAGCTTGTTTGTTGATTTGTTTTTTTTCTTTAAAGAAAATAAAATTCCAGATTGAAGCATGTAGTTCTCTTTGTTGGGGCCAGATTTCCCTTTCCAACCAAAGTTTGAACTATGGATCCAAGATTTAATCTCCCTTTGGAAGAACTACCGGAAACGTCACAATACTACTACATCTTGATAATTAAATCTTGCAGTTCAAACATTAAATATTAAATTTTCTGGCATGATAGAGTAGTGGAGTAAAGAAAAAGTTAGCATGATAATTTAAAATAACATGAAATTTAAAATAAAACGGAACAAATCTTTCTTAAAAAAAAAAGATAAATCCGGTAAAATGAGAAGAAATAAATCGAAATGACTTAACTGACATCTTGAATTTTGAAAAAAATGATATATACAAATAAGAGTGTTTTATTTAAAATTAACGTGATAACAAAAATAATAAGGTGTGCTTATTTAAAACAAGCATGACATATTGAAAAAAAAAAGAAAAATAACAACATATTTTTTAAAAATAATATGAAATATAGCTTGCAACGAAAGATTCAAATATCATTTCATTTTGCTACTAACAAGTTACTGTAGCTAATTATTTAATTAATTTTATTTTTTAGGCTCTGCATTGCGATTACCCTTTCCTTGATGGATATCATATACAATTGGTGATACGTAAACGCTCAGTAACATCAAAAAACAAACTCGTACACGACAAATATGAATTCATAAACGTAATCTTTCATGTTAGAAAATAATATTATGAAAAAAAATACGTGACATAAGAAGAACCATTTCAAAACTTTGTTCCGTCGATTTATGCTAGTTGAGTAGTATTGGCCATACAATCAAATGGGCTGCAAATTAATAATTTGATTAAGAGCCTATTCTCCTTAGTTTTGTATAAGCATATCTTATGGGCCGTAATGCAAATTAACGGGCTTCTATTCTCTAACAAACTTTATTTGAATACAATGAGTTTGGGCCGAAACAAAAATGCTGGGACCATTACATGTACTAAGAATAAAACAAAATTTCACGATAATAAAATCTTATTGTATAAACTTTCGAGTATATATATGTTAAACTTTCGAGTAGTTTCTTGTTTCACATAGACCAAAAGCAGGGAGTATAAAACTAACTCAATCAAAGACAGTTATTTTTTAGAACAAATAACGTTACTACACGCTAAAAATATTTACTGAGAGAGAAAAAAAACACCTAAGCTAAGAAAACGGAGATTAGTTTAATTTCGCATTAAACTATGCCCTCTTTAATTAAAATTATTTATCATGATATTATTTTATAAATCTCTCTAGATTTTATATTAGGTTTTAAAGATTTTTAAATATATAAATCTCCCTAGATATTACATAACATGTAAAAGGTATCCGCTCAAATATACCAGACGATTTCTTACCGAAAATGCTAAATTACACATTAACTAATAAATACAGCTAGACAACAAATTAGTAAAGATAATATTTTGATGATTATCTTCTTGGTTTAAATACAGAGAAATTGAATATTTAAATGGAAAGATTCTCTAGGTTTCTGTAAAAAGGTAAAATACAACAAATAACTTTTCTTTCCATTCACTGCAGTCGGGCCTGCAATTTTATAGTCTCTCTGTCTCTCTCTTCTCCTACATTAATCTTCTCACAGCCGGCGAGAGAGAGAGAGAGACAGAGACAGAGAGCTGATTTGCTTCCGACATTTTCTCTTTCCAAACACTGTTCTACAAAGATTTTTCCGACAAAATCTCAGAAAAAATACCATCTCGAGAGAGATAAGCATTTAACTGTTCGAAAGGATTAAACTTTGGAAAGAAGAAGATGAAGAATAAGCCCAATTTAAGTCTCTCCGTCTTCTTCTTCTTCTTCTTCTGTCTCGTTTCCGTGATATCAGACCTAGAAGCTGATCGACGAGCTCTTATCGCTCTCCGTGACGGCGTCCATGGCCGTCCTTTGCTTTGGAATCTATCCGCACCACCGTGTACTTGGGGAGGAGTCCAATGCGATTCCGATCGTCGGGTCACAGCACTCCGATTACCCGGTGTGGGTTTATCGGGTCCATTACCAATCGCTATCGGAAATCTAACAAAGCTCGAAACTTTATCTTTCCGATTCAACGCTCTTAACGGTCCTCTCCCGCCGGATTTCGGTAACCTAACTCTCCTCCGTTACTTGTATCTCCAAGGAAACGCTTTTTCCGGCGACATTCCTTCGTATCTCTTCACTTTACCTAACTTAATTCGGATCAATCTCGCCCAGAACAATTTCTCGGGTCGGATCCCGGATAATGTCAACTCGGCGACCCGGTTAGCTACTCTTTACTTGCAGGATAATCAACTCACTGGTCCAATCCCGGAGATTACGATTCCTCTTCAGCAATTCAATGTCTCCTCCAATCAGTTAAACGGGTCGATACCGGATCCGTTATCGGGTATGCCCAAAACCGCTTTTGAAGGCAATTTGCTCTGTGGGAAGCCGTTAGAAGCTTGTCCCGTCAATGGCGCCGGAAACGGCACTAAGACGCCTGGAAAAGGCAAAAGCGACAAGTTATCCGCCGGAGCTATTGCCGGAATAGTGATCGCTTGTTTCTTCGGGCTTCTCTTGCTGTTCTTGATCATGTTCTGTCTATGCAGAAAGAGGAAGAAGGAGGACAATGTCCAATCGAGAAACATTGAAGCAGCTCCTGTTCCCACCTCATCAGCTGCCGTAGCTAAGGAGTCAGCGGTGGCTAATGTCCCTACTCCGGTGGCTAACGGTGGACCACATTCATCTGAAAACGGTGCATCTAAGAACCCTGCAGCGAGTAAAGATCTGACATTTTTCGTGAAGTCGTTTGGTGATTTCGATCTCGATGGATTGCTAAAAGCTTCTGCGGAGGTTCTTGGTAAAGGAACATTTGGATCATCGTATAAGGCTAGCTTCGATCACGGATTAGTTGTGGTTGTGAAACGATTGAGAGATGTGGTGGTTCCTGAGAAAGAGTTTAGAGAGAAAATGCAGGTTCTTGGATCAATAAGCCATGCCAATCTTGTGACAATGATTGCTTATTACTTCAGCCGCGACGAAAAGCTCGTTGTTTTTGAATACATGTCTAGAGGAAGCTTGTCAGCGCTTTTACATGGTAAAAAAATAAGACTCCTTTTAATGTTTCGAATTCCGCAATTTCGATTGTTTAGTGATCATAGATTAGTTAAAAATATCAATTCTTTTTGAATTCACAGGGAACAAAGGAAGTGGTAGGAGTTCATTGAATTGGGAATCAAGAGCTGGAATAGCTCTAGGAGCTGCAAGAGCGATTAGCTACCTCCATTCGCGTGACGCGTCAACATCTCATGGCAACATTAAATCCTCTAACATTCTATTGTCTGAATCCTTTGAGGCTAAGGTCTCTGATTACTGTCTTGCTCCTATGATCAGCCCTACTTCTACACCTAACCGCATTGATGGTTACCGTGCTCCTGAAGTAACTGATGCTCGTAAAATCTCCCAAAAGGCTGATGTTTACAGCTTTGGTGTTCTTCTTCTTGAATTACTCACAGGTACAAATACACACAATAGAAACAGATCTTGAAAACCGCAGTTTCGGTCAAAATGTGATTTTGAAATTTGTTTTTTTTTTTTGTATTGATTTGCAGGGAAATCTCCAACGCAACAGCAGTTACATGAAGAAGGAGTAGATTTACCGAGATGGGTTTCATCGATCACTGAACAACAATCACCGTCAGATGTGTTTGATCCAGAGCTCACGAGGTATCCATCGGACGGCAATGAGAACATGATCAGGCTTTTGAAGATCGGTATAAGTTGTACGGCTCAGTATCCAGATAGTCGTCCTTCAATGTCTGAAGTCACGAGGCTCATTGAGGAGGTTTCTCATTCATCTGGTTCACCAGGTCCTTTGTCTGATTGATTTTTGTTTTTACCTTTTTTCTTTTCGAGGTCTAAATTGATCGATTTCACAATTGTTTGGTCTAAATTTGAATTTCATTAAATAGTTTGTTCGGTAATTCATTAAGTCAGTTGAGAGATACGTTGAAGATTTTTTTTTTTTTTTTTTGTGTTTTTTATTTTTTATAGTTTGAATTTTATAAAAACTTAAATATAAATTGTTTGAGTGTGTAACAGAAATGTATATCTCTCCTTTCCTTATTGGCCGCCCCATAAATTTGAATTTAGTATTTTTTCAATTTAATTCATGAAACCTATATATCCACTATTGACTATTTCTTCCTAACCAACTATGCAATAAAACGGCAGAAACATACAAGTTGACAGCAAATATGAGATTTTTAATATATTGTTTCGATCTTTCTCCCATCTCCGACCAATAATAAAAAGTCAACGACACACATTTTCTGTCTTTCTTCAATTTCAAGTTTTATTTTCTAGTGACTAAGTATCCAAATACATATTACAAATTCCATGAAATAAATATCAATTTAGGTAACGGGTCTATTCAAGCTTCTTTGTTGAATCTGCCAAGTTAGTCCCCACCTTTCAAAATTCAAATTCGGATAATTTGGTAAAGCCATTAAAACAAATGTTTCTTCATCTTTCCCTTTAGCCTTTAAGTAAATTTCAAGTGACTCTTTATATTTTTTTAACAATAAAAATAAAAGAAAGAACATATTTATAAATTATATTGATCAAAAGAATTTGAGGACTAAAAGTAAGACAGTTTAAGAATATCAGAAAACATTTAAGGATTCTATGTATGAAAGGATTAGTTGAGTGCATCTATTGTGTTTTGGTTGATAGCTTGAGATGTAAACAACAAATGTTTGTTATAAGAATTAGTTGATGATTTTGGTTTAGTTTGGAAGTTTAAGCGAGATCGGTGGAATTGTAATGGTGTCTCACATCTACACTTAAAATGTCTGGTAGGTCTTATTAAATAAGTAATCATTAAAGTTACATCAAATTTACCATAATATACTAACGTAACTAACTTAGTTAATTGATTACTCTTGTTTGTTAGCTATGTGTGCTGCTACTTTTACGAGGGAAGACTATTTAAAAAAAGAACTTTCAATTATAACTTCTTATACGCTGATATACATTTGATCGACAGTCTAACTGCAACTGAATACAAACTAAGTTGTAACAAGAAAAAAAAAAATTACAAGCTAAACAGTTTTTATTGTGTCATCATTTAAACCTATTTAGATCTATGTCAAGAAAAATCAAAAGCAATTGGTTTCGACTATATCATTCCAATATAATTTATGAAAACTGTTTTGTTAGAATTTTACATTTAAACTTGTTTAAACTAGCAAAGCTTTATGATTGTCAGTAATTTTGCTGTCAATAAATTATGAAGATTAAGTCCCGCTATATAGTTGGCAAATCTTCTTAAACTTTTTAGAATAGCTAAGTCACCTTGTAAGAGAATGAGATTCATAGGTCTACCTATATTAGACATAGACATAACAGATAAAATCAATCAAATAATTATACTTACAAATTAAATTATTTGACATTTAAAACAATTTACAACTCTAAGTGTCTGGTTGTTGTGGCATTTATTTTGGAAATTAATTATATTGTAGACTACATAATTAAGAACTTGTAGTAGATCTGTAGATGATAGAATGGTAGATTTTAGTACATTGTTTGTGAGAAAATATAGTACTGTTTGATTGTGACTTTATATATAAAAAATTTGAAAATGGATTGGAAATATTAAAGTAATTAAAGTACATGTTGCTTTTAGTATTTTTGTCATGTTGAATTTTAATTTATCGTTACTACAACGAAACTAGTATAGTTAGTATGTGGTTTTATAATTATAAATATACGATTCAATAATAATGGATTACATGTTGATCAGTTTTTTTCAGGCGGCATGAATCATTTCACACGTAGTCATGGGCACAGCAATTTTCTCTTGTTCTAACTTCTAACTCAGATCCATATGGCTTCACATGCGCATGTATATGTAAGTATATTTTTGTTATTTAATTGTTACAAATGCTTTTGCCCAAGAAAATGCCACACATCTTATCTTAGGCTTACCCTGTCAAATTCATATAAAAACATTTAAGCCTTTACAACTTGTAGTTCATTTTCCTAAAATCATAAATTATAACTTTTGCCAGCTCATAAAAATCACCAATGGACCATCTATTCCTTATATATTACAAAATTTTGTTTGAACATGGCTGCCGAATATGATAATAATCTAATTTTTATCGTACGTGATAATAACCAAAAATAAATAATAAAATAATGTCTAGTAATAATATCTGAGCTGGAATTTAATTAATTGAGGTGCCACCAAGTGTTCGCTCACGAAAAAAAAGAAGCTAAACACATAATTCAAATAGAAATTTAGTTCTAACAGAATAAGATCAAAATTCCGTCAGCATATAAATAAGATGCATATGTGTGGGTAAAAACAATTATAGAAACTTGTGATGCTTGGAAAAAAATTATTTTTAACTGTCCATTTATGTGATCTTCTCAATAGAGTTCGACTTCTAACAGATCACATTATCTTGCGAAATAGGGATTCGGTTATAGATTGGATTTAGTCCATCTGGTATTTTAAAAAGAAAATATTTTTACTGTTAGATTTGTAAATTAGTTTATGAGAAATAGTATAAGTTTGTTTGAGACCGACAGGGCATAGAACATGGCCACCTCATTGATACAGTATTGGACGCGGTTTCTCTCCAATGCCGATAATAATTATGCCACCCCAAATAGTAAAAACAATTGTTGGACCTTTTTTTGTGTGTATTCGTTTAATACCGACCGATCCATTAAAAGGAAAATTAAAGAAGAAGCAAATCTTGTAATATGATGTAAGTTCAGTTCCAGGCTGGTCCAACTACATTGAAATTTATCATGGGCCATTTTTTGAATGTGTGGCTCTTTTGTTGAAAATGGGCCATTTTATGGATAATACAGACCCATGCTGGTGAAATGGTCCGAACTTCAAACTTGTGTTTTGAGGACATCTTATTAAATTGGACATATAAAAATATATAGGATTTTTGTACATAAATTTACAATAAATCCGCCGATGAATATCGAAGTGATAAAAAATAAATATATCTACTATTTTATTTTTTCACTGTCCACAGTACTACATTTATATCGATTATATAAAACTTAAAAATAATTTCAAATGATTGAATTCGAGTATATAACCGTAATGAAAGTATTATACAATTAAATGAGCTTTAGTAATATCAAAATTGGAAACACATTATTTTAAATTTAGTAACTTTATAAGAATAATGATAATAATATATACAAGCTTGGATCCGAGGTTATAGGAATGTCATTTTTGAAGGAGACAATAAAACAGTTAAAGCTCTTGTTGAAGAAGAGTATCTTAATTTTAAGCTTCATAATATATATATATATATATATATATATAATTATTCTACGAACTTTGTAGTTATGTATTATGACTTTGCTTGTTAATTATGATATTTCTCGAAATATTGTCAAAGACGGGATATATTGGGAAGCGTAACAAAATGATGACGTCATGGGTACTGTAAGCTTGTGTTGGCACCACCAACAAAACAATAACAAACAAACAATGCATAACGCACCACTTAGAGCATGATTATCAATAGGTAATATAGTGAGTAAATATAAATTAAATCAATTTAATTAAATCAAAATCTATATTTACTATCACCAAAAGTTCTAAAAATAACATCTATATTACCAGTAAATATAACATTCTATCTCTATCTCTCTCCAACCTATATTACCTCCAACATATATTACCTCTAACCTATTTACTATCAATAATCATGCTCTTAGTGCAAACAAAACCCCGCCAATCATTATTAAGTTAAATTGATTTTAAGATAATATTAACACTGATACTCAATGATGAGATTTGAGTTTTGAGACCATAAGCAAAGAACACATATACGGATGATGAGGTGTTTTTGTCTGAGGATAAAGAACTTTGCGAGTGGTCACACTCGCTTACACGTGTCCTAAACTCACCAAGTATCGACTTCTATTTCCAATAATATTGACTTTAAGATGTTGCAATAAGAAGTCCACATCCAAATGATGTTGAAACCAAGGTAGACTTGGCGCTAACCTGGATCGACAGAGCTATATAGTGTAAACTATTGCTGAACCTTGGTAAAGTTTATTTACCCAACAAAATCTTGCAAATAAGAATATTGACTTAAAAATAAGACGTGTGTATGATAAATTTGAATTTTGTTTTCCCGAAATATAGTCACAAGTTGGGTTAACTAAAGTATTTATATCCACAAGGGATGCTTTCGTTATTTAATTACCTTAAATACTTCAGTAATTGACCAAAATTTTGTCCAGTTTAATGGTTTTCATTAGTTTACAACTGTACGTAAACCGAGACATATGATTTAAATATCGATAAAATAATATAAAGGCGCACTAATGAGTTATGACCATATGGAAAATATGGATACAAAATATCATAAGGTTGGATAAAGATTATAATTAGAAGAAGTTACGAGAAGAAATATAGGTCCACAAACCACAAACATGGTTTTCAAGTCTAATCAGCTCATTTCTCTATATATATGTTGTTGTGTAGCTTCTTAAGTCTTGGAAATACAACATTTTATAAAGTATATTAGGTACTATTTCAGCATATATATCTACATAAAGTATATATATATAGAGAGGGGGGGAGAGAGGAAAAGAGGAGAGATGGGGAGGCAACCATGTTGTGACAAAGTAGGGTTGAAGAAAGGGCCATGGACTATTGAAGAAGACAAGAAGCTCATCAACTTCATCCTCACCAATGGTCATTGCTGTTGGAGAGCTCTCCCCAAGCTTTCTGGTTTATTCTCTCTCTCTATACTCCAAAACGATGTCGTTTGGGATAGCTCATGTTCAAAAAGTATAAAGTGAACCTTTTTCTAAAAACACTTGTTTTTAACCCTTTCTCTTACCGACGAAAACGATATTACTGGTTTGATGATATATATAATTTTTCGTATTAAAAAAGTTATTCAAGTTTCCGAGTTTTAAGTAATATATTCATGTTATTCCTACTGATTTCTATTATTTTAAACTTTTTTTGATCATTAATTATCATTAGTTCTTTAGGTACATACTACAATAGTTTTGCACCGATCGCAGCTAAACAAATGTACTTTCAGCAAAGAAAAAAAGGTTCAAGAAATACTACTTTCAGTGCATGAGAATCATATTAGTTCTGACCTTGCTTTAAGCAATGAAATATTTAAAACATATTATTAGATTATTAATCATAGTGTTTGGCTGAAAAAATCATAGCGTTTGATTATTTTGCGTGGTCCTCACACGCTATTATTTGGTTCCAACTTGTTTTTCACTGGTTCATAATCAATTTTGGATTTTGTAGTTTGGCTTTCAATTAAATTGGTTGTCAATTTATTCCTTGGTTATTTATTTATATGCAGGACTGTTGAGGTGTGGTAAAAGCTGCAGATTAAGATGGATAAATTATTTAAGGCCTGACTTAAAAAGAGGTCTTTTATCAGAATATGAAGAACAAATGGTCATTGATCTTCATGCCCAACTTGGCAATAGGTCCAGTCTCTTTCTCTTGAATATAATTATTATAATATACAAAAAATTATTTAATTTATAAACACTAGTTAATTTACCTTAACTTTGACATTCTAACTAACTACTCATGATAAGAGTATTAAGATTACGACCACTTTTAACCCAAGTAGTTTAGTTTAGTTGCTCTGATGAAAATGATTGAATCATGAAGTCATTAGTTATAAATTCTCATTAATAATAATATATATATTTTTGCCGCAGATGGTCAAAGATTGCCTCTCATCTGCC
This sequence comes from Cardamine occulta, assembly GCA_028015245.1. Lineage (NCBI taxonomy): Eukaryota > Viridiplantae > Streptophyta > Magnoliopsida > Brassicales > Brassicaceae > Cardamine > Cardamine occulta. The sequence goes on from CM051385.1 coordinate 5,888,371, forward strand.
AGGAAGAACTGATAACGAAATTAAAAACCATTGGAACACACACATAAAGAAAAAACTAAGGAAGATGGGTATTGACCCATTGACCCATAAGCCTCTCTCTGAACAAGAAGCTTCACAACAAGCTCAAGGAAGCAAGCAAAGCTTAGTGCCTCATGATGAAAAGAACCCAAAAAAAGATCAAGAAGATCAACAAACCAAAGACAAACAAGAGCAACTTCAATTAGAACAAGATTTGGACAAGGACAAGACATCAATTTCTAGTGATGGGTTTTGCATTGATGAAGTCCCATTGCTCAATCCACATGAGATCTTGATGGACATCTCTTCTGCTCATCATCATACTAATGATGATAATGTCAACATCAACATTAGTAACTTTACTTCGCCTTCTTCCTCTTCTACCTCGTCATGTATATCGTCACTACTACCGGGTGATGAGTTCTCAAAGTTTCTTGATGAAATGGAGATTCTTGACCTCAAGTGGCTCTCAACCGATGATTCACCTGGGGAAAATATTGGCAAAGACGGCAAGTTCAACAACAATGTTGATATGATGAACTTGTGGGACATCAATGATTTGAGCAGCTTGGATTTGTTTATGAATAATCATGATGATGATTTTGTTGGAAATGGCGATGGATGTTCAAGAATGGTTTTAGATCAAGATTCATGGACATTTGATCTCCTCTAGCTTTTAGTTATTCTTAATGTTTTTTGTTTCTTCAGGTTTTTCTTTGTTTGTTTTTGAAGTGGGGGATTGTGTACATGTAATAAAGATTGCAATTGTGTAAATCCTTTTCTCTGTTTTTTCATTCACTTTTGAGATATTTTATATGGAAAAATATAAAACATCATTATAGTTTAACCTCACATATACCAATTGATATATTTTTTAAAAAATAGTAATAAATATTTTCTTTATCAAGTTCATAATCTTTAAACTGAGTAACCAAAATGATTTTTAAAATGCAACATACCCGCTGAATAATTAATCCAAATAGAAAAATATACTTCCAATTGCATTGAGAAACTAATTGCTATAAAGATGTGTAGTCAATATCCACTAATGTGCAATCAGCCGATAAACAATCTCCACTATAGTCGAAATTACAGAAAGTTCATTCCAAATGTTTAAGTCTGCTCAAAATCTAAAACCACTAATTCAAAATTTTATCAATTTCTTAATCACTCCATGGAGTGATCAATTATATATATGGATATTCTTAAACCCTAACGATTCATCGAAAAAAGTTTTTTTTTTTTTTTGCCGGCTACTCATATATCTTAGTTCCACTTGTACAAAGAAAAATTGTTGGGAATTGCTTTAAAATACGTAATATTATTCGAACAAAAGTGGTAAATACTAAATGATGATACGATGGCGTCATGGTGATGAAATCTATTGCTATATATGTATAGACGCAACAACCCAACGTCAAAATCATGATTGAATCTCTTATGATTTATTAATAAACTCCACCTACCAAACATTCTCAATCTCACGTTCAAACTTCAAAGCACTTGCGATGGACCATCGACTTCTACACTTATTTCATATATACAGTCATACATATATATTAAAATAAATTAGACATGACATATAGCCTAATGATTAATGCTATTATTATTACCAAACATGATATCCAAATTCTATTCCGCATAATACATATTATTAACAAAAATAGCAAAATGACATATCACATATTCTCGCGGTTAGCATTAGTACTGTTAATGTACTATAATCTGATTTAAATTTTGATTTTTAAAAAATAGATAAAAGAGGTAGGCAAATTACAAATAATTTGAAAAATCATTAGTAAAAGTGTTTCATATATGTTTATTTATATATTTTGTCACAATATCTACCCAAATTTTGATATTATCAGATAAATCCAAGCAATTTTCATTCAACTTACTCTAACATACTGACCATTTATATTTGATATTCTATGGCCATTTATAGTCTATAATATATATATATATATAATTATATATATATTTGTTATTCTATGACCATTTATATTCTGTAATATTTTTATTATTATTGGTGGAATTTTTGTAATCAAATTTAAATGATAATTTTATATAAAAGAAACAAATTTCATGCACGCATTTAATTAAAATATCTTACATTTTGAAACATAAAGAGTATTTCGTACTAAAACATTTTGTTCCGAATCTGGTTCAAAATGGTTTAGTTAGATCGGTCCAACAACAGTCTAATGTTATAAATTATGAACAACTTAAAGAATGGGAAACAATTTCACGTAAAATCAATTTTTTGAATAATGTTTGATCGAAAAGCGATAAAAATAATCTAAAATACTCGAGATTCGATTTGGCCAAATTGATTTCATATCATTTTCATTAGTAATCATACCTTGGTACGATTAATCAAAAATGTTTTCAAAAATAAAACAAAAAAACAAAAAAATTTTAAAAGCACGAAATATAGACCGACCCACGTATGTATAAATCCGCACTACAATTATGCATACTTGCATATTACCACTCACTGCTGCTGACGTTGAGTGATGACACATGCATGCATTTTTTTCTTCAAGAGAGACTCTCGATGCTGACGTACGCAGTTTGTTAGATGAAATAAAAATAATAAGGTTTCTTTGAACCATATTAAAAATAACAAATTTATGGTTTATGATGTCGATTGGTAGCTTAATCTGTGTATTACCTGTCATTCAGAAAATAAGAGTTTTCAAAATCATCACTAATTCGTATATTATAATATATATATGTGATGTCGATTGATAGCTTAATATGGGCATATATAATTGTTTTTCACAATTTGAATATGTATGGGCAACATGAATATAATTGGTCTATTGTTGATATATATAGTACGTCGATTGATATTTGTACCTAATATGTTAAAAATAATTAAAACCGGTAGTTGATCATAAGGTAAAACAAATAACAATTTTTTTTTGTTATACTTGAGTTTTGTATCATAATAAAATATATTTTCAAACAAATCTAAAAGTTGAAACCTTGTTTTAAAGTAAAGTAAATAACAATATCTTTGTCTTTTCCGTCGTAAACTTCATTATCTTGTAAACATGTTGTTTTAATCTAGTAGTGTTTGCTGTTTTTAATTAGTATTTTCAGAGTTTTATCAAAAAAAATAAAAAAAATTGTATTTTCATAGTTAAGTTCGTACGTAAGTGGAGTCATCATTTAATCCAAAAAGACACGTGGCTGTAATACTACTGTCTACTGTTATTATTAAAGAAAACAATACAGTATGTAGTATAATTTATACAGGAACCCATGAATTTAAAAAAAAAAAAAAAACCATAAATTGGGACCTGCGGTGGCTTCATAAGGCTGTGTCCATATGACCGGCCCTGTTGTGTTGTATATCATGTATTTGTTTGTATTTGTATGTGAATGAAGTTTCAGACAATGGACCACATGTGAATGTGATTGATAGACACGTGGTAACTACCTTCACCAAACCATTTTGTCAAAAAAAGAAAGATCGAAATTTTGTAATTTTGATTATCACAGACTTCACAGTATAACATCATGATCTTTTCATTTAAAAAAATAAAAATGAAAACCGTTTATCAAAAAGAAAAAAACCCATCATAATTTCATTAAATATGTTTATGTTGATCAGTGGTCAAAAGACGCGCCCTATATATCAATTTTGTAGTTATTATTTATTTTCTGGAGATTAATTTAAGGTTCGGTTTAAAATCTTCCGATTATTAAAGAGTAATATATATCAGTCACATTTTATTTGAGATCAGTTTGTTGTAGAATAAATATATACGTAATGATACATTTTTAGAGTATGTAAAATTTCACTTAATGATACATATATAGTACGAATTTTCACCTTAAAAAATTTCGGTTGTTACATAAATATATTGACCAACATAGCAATAAATTGCATGTCTTCATCTTCTTAAAAAATGAATTGATTATTCGGCATCTAAATAATATATTTTTTTCTACTACACATAATTATTTTTTTCGAAAGATTAAAAACAATTTTTAAAAATAACTACTGTTCATCAAAACCATTTCAATTCGGCCCAGGCCCCCTGCCATGACATGCTGCTGACACTTAATTAAATATCGATTGCAAATATAAAATCTATTAAAAGTTACGTTGTGGAAAAAAAAAAAACTCTTTATCAAAAGATAGGTGTTTATTAAGCTCACAACTGTTACATTATCCTTGTTATACAAAATTATGTGTATCAACTATGGCTTTAGACTTTTAGTTCTATTTTTCGTTTTTATGAAAAAAAAATCTACTTTGGAACGAAAACGTAGAAGATATGTGCTTTATAATACATATAGTTTTATAGTTTTGGTCATATAAATAAACATGAATGCCTTTTTCTACCTAAAAGTGTATAATATGTAATAAAATACAAAGAAAGTGGAAAAAAGAGTGCGTGTATGTGAACCTTTCTCATAACAAATATGATCATTGCTTAGACATGAATTGTCACAAAGAAGAGCAAAGGAATGATAGTGGAACTGTGAATAATGGATTAAAGAGAAGAGAAAGGAAGAAGATAAGGGAAAATATTAAATTTCATAGAATTTTAAATAAGAAATTGTTAGGTTGGTGGATAATTTATATATGATGCATAGAAAAAGAAAAAACTGATGACCACAGCATGGTTATAATATATTTGAAGTTGGTGAATGGGTATAGTTTCCTTCTCCTGCTTATTGTGATACATTGGCTAAACTTGGCATATATGACATATCTGAATCTAAATATCATTTTTGTCAACCATGTTAAAAGATTAATGCACCATTTTTTTTCTAAGAAAATTTAGCCAATGTAAATGGAATCAAAGTCTCAAAACGTGACGAAGTCTTCATTGAATTTTGGGGTACACAAAATCTCTCTTGATGTGAAAACCTTATATTGTCTCACGCGCCAAAGCAGAAACTTACACTGCGCGCATCTCTATACGTTAAAGTTCACTTGAATGTTTTGCCTGTATCAATAGGCCCACGATTATACTTGACATTAATCGACAAAACTATAGTGACAAAATTGCAGCAAATTATAGAGATTGTGGTGACAAAAGAAAGCATCCTTCTGTCAAAATTTATTGGAATTAAAAAGCAAAGTGAATTGTTTTATTTTTGTTTTTCTATTTAATATATTACATCAAGTTATATTACCGTTGTACTGTGGAATTCCTAGCAGGCTTATATGATAGAATTTTGGTCTAATCTTGAACCAAATTTATTTTTATAATCTAATTAATATATCATATTTGGATCATAACATTTATTAGAGTTTTCTCTAAAATATATTATAACAAAGTTAACAAATTTAGAGCTTAAAACCAATTGTCAATCACTTGATTAATCCTTCAAACTATCGCAACATCATTAACAAAATTTACTGCAATTAACGTGATTTGAAATTGAATTTATAGAAGTAAATGATTCCACCAAATTTAGTTGATCAAGTAAATAAACAATTAAGAACCCCCCAAGGGGGGAGAAAAAAATTTTAAGAAGTTAAATGGAGGGGGTAAAAAAAAAAAAAATAAAATTTTTTATAAAAAAAAATATAAAACCCCTAAAAAAATATTTTTTTTTAAAAATTTTTAAAAAATAAAAATTTTTTTATTTTTTTTTAATAAAAAAAAAAAAAAAAAAATCTAAGGTTTCATATCCACAGCTGAAGACTCTACAAAAGCTAGTTGCCAAAGATATTCACAGCTTCAACAAGGCTCAAGCTTAACATCTCCCATGTCAAGTCCAGCATTATCATCATCAACATCAAAATCATTATGATGAGCAATCAAAGTTGAGACAATGGTTCCACTGTTGTAGCCATCGATAAGAAGCTTAGAAATCTTAGATCTCCATTCCGATGTCACTTTTGGGGTCTTCCTATCATGGAAGACTCTATCGCGGTAGTTTAGCATTGTCCCTAGTCCCGTGTTCGCAACCCAACCATACTTCATCAGCACTTCTGCTTCGCTTTCCGTCATATCTTCTCCTACCTATATGTTTTTTAAATTACAGAGAGAGTTCAGAATAATAAACCCTAAAGAACATATCGGATCATATAAACCGGTGAGAGAGAAAAACTTACAAGCAATGGCTTGTTTTCAATCAGTTGATATCTGCCACAGCTCGCGAGTTTCATGGCCAAGACTAACCGATTGATCTGCCATCTGATTGATGCAGTATTGCTGAGCTCGAAGAAGTATGTTGCATAGCCATATTCAGGCCGTTCCATTACTATCCAGTACCGAGCAAAAAGATCCATGAAATTTTTTACAATGACAAAAGGGAGAGAGGGAAAGTTAATTTACCGGTTATGTCTCTCGAAAACGAATATGAAAGACTGGAGATCGCGGCACCAGCCCCACTCAACAGGCCATTTGCGAAACCGCAAATACCGAGCCTTGGAAACAAGAGGAAACAAGTTAGAAAGCAAGGGAAATATATAAAAAACCGGGTTGCGAATTTTTACCTGTTCAATGAGGGAGAATAGACAGGTCAAGCAATAACTAGGTCTTGAAGCTTTTGATAACTTCAAATTAAGAAGTTTGATGCCCGTCTCCCGTTTGAAGAAAAGCTGATAAAAAAAAAAGATTCAATCACAGAGCGGGAAAAAAACAACCTTTGTATGAAAATAAAGGGATTTTCTTACCTGCGAGATCACATCTTCGAGCTCTGAGAAGCTCTCATCGAGAAGCTCTCATCGAGAAGTGAATCATCTGAGGAATCACTGCCACCTTCATTCTCCCCGTAAAGCCTAAGTTCATCTACGGAAACCCCTAGTTGAATCAGTACCTGCAAACACCAGATTCGAACACACGAGCTTTAGGAAATCTAATTTGCAGAAAGTTCAGTTAAATTCAAATTTTGAGAAGAAAACCATGATACCTGCAAAAGACCTGGAGCATCTTCTTCCAGAGCTGTCTCAATTGAGTCCCTGTAATGGTTATTTCATATTAAAGGAACAGAGACAATCAAAAGAAACATAAACATGAAACAAAATTTACAATAGAGAGAGACTCACGTGGCGGTTTTCTTCCGCTTCCAAGGACGAAATATCCTCAAAGGTTTAACGTATTCATCAGATGCACAAAAGCTAAACCCTGAGGACGGAGAACTAAAATCTTCATGATGACCTGAACCATGAAAAGATCGAAGCTTTAATCGATCAATTAATCTCATGTGGTCTATCTCATCTTCATCCAACTCATTAACGGTCTCTGCTTCGTTTTTCACAAACCTAGAAGGATTCGGAGCAGATGTAGGAAGATTCAAGCGATAGCTCAATTTTGCTCCATCTAGCTCGTGATGAAAATAAGCTTCATCGTGAGTTTCAACATCTCTTTTGACCTGTACTTTTTCTGAGGTAACGGGATTTCTCTCGCCATTGTTCTCCATGTCCATTACGCAATCACCAAACGACTCAACCTTTACTTGAATCGGCTGTATTTCATTCACATTCAAAGGCAGAGGATTTTTTTTAACTCTTTTCACACTTTTTCTCGGAGTTTTTGCTGCAGCTGCTGCATAACCTTTGCTAGCTAACGGAGAGTGTTCGTCATCTCTGGATAGCTCAGGTAGACTGGCTGCAAGTGACAGATCAAAAGACCTTTCATGAGCAATTGGCTTTCTCTCTTGAATTCCACTAAGCTGACATTCAGATTCTAAACCTATACTAAAATTTTTACAGAGGACAGAATCAACTTTCTCTAGAAAGCCACTGAATTGGACCCCAGAAGATGAAGCTATCCCGTTTTCACATGAAATCTCGGGTTTTATATTATAAAGATCGGTTTCATCGCAGTCTTGAGTATTATTCTGCACTTGTAAAGCAAATAACTAGTCAGCCCTAACAGATCCAAAACAAAAAGAATCGAATTTGTCACTTTGTTACCTCTAAGTTGGATTCTGGCAACCTTAAAGCCATCCTGCAATAACAAGTACGGTAGATAATAACCATTAGACACTAAATGAACGAAGGCGAGTGAGAAAATGCAGAAAACTATTCGCCGTGCTGGTGACACTGTAAGCACCTTTCTAGAAGCATTTTGCGCCGCTCTTTCAGTGTGAGATGTTCAAGAGCCTCACTCCTTGCGGTAACTTCGATTTGTTCGACTCTTTTGAGATCCTCTTCCGGATTACTACAACATACTAGAATGTTGTTCTGTGGACTTAGATTTCCAGAATCATTTAGACCTTGACTGCAACCAAGGCTTATAGATTCCGAAATTTTGATGTCTACAGATTCTTTAGCATCATCACAATTTGACACTACACCCTGAAAACTACATAATCAGTTCACTAAACTTAATAGCAAAAATGTTGAAATTTGAATGTAAAAAAGACTTCTTACCATCTCATTGAAGCAATCTTCATCTTCCCTTTTCACGATACTCTCAACATTATTCGATCTACAAAACAGAAGAAACCATATGTGAAAACAGAGAACTAAAAAGTTTTCAAAAACGTAAACTATAGACAATACTCACGCAGGCACAGAAGCAGTGATACGTTGAGAGACTCTATCACTCGATACCAACAAACTCCGCCGTGTCATCAAAGGGAGGTGGTCTAACTCAGGGAATGTAAAATTTAACTCAGACGGAGAGATATTGGTAGGTTCATGACACATCTTATACATTCGGATCAGAGTAATACAGAGGAAAAGTAAATGGAGATTGAAGAATTTGATTTCTTCCAAATTTGCTGATTGGGTATAGGACTACAAAAGCGAATTAGATAGTAGGAGAGAAGGGTTTGCTGAGAACGTAAGGAGAATGAAGAAAGGAATCTTCTTTGGTCATTAACACAAGAAGAATCATCTCATATTGTCGAAACCCTGGAATGAAACAAGAAGAAACTGTGTTTAAAAAGACGGATTTAAAAACAAAAGTGAAACAGAGTTAGAGAAAGAGAAACCTTTACCTCTGCAAATTCGATGAAACACTGAAAGAGAGATGCTCTCACTAATCAACAAGTGGAGAGAGAAATCGGTTTTGTTTATCATCGAGAGAGAGAAACCAAGAGGGAGGAGACAAGAGAAAGGTTCTTAATTTGGGCCAATTGGCCCATAAAATTGGAACCTAAAAGCCCATTGAAAGCGATATAAACCCCTAAGGGCTTTAGCTATAAATGAAGACTTCGTCTTTCATTTTGCCGTAGCTTTAGATTTATTTTCACGAAATCCCGAAAGATGCGATTTTTGTTTTCATTTTCAGTTGAAAATCCGAAATATTTGCCAGGAAATCTTAGGTTAACAAATAGCATATAAAGGAACAGATCTGCGTTAGAGTCTTTATGCTTATCATTCGTGTATAGCCTAAAAG
>CM051385.1:5897814-5982061 GCA_028015245.1 Cardamine occulta
AATCGTTTGTTCCGATGCGAAATCAAACATCTTCATTGATGGTTTTGAATCTCTGGACATGTAGAATTCTGGGAATGGATTCTATCATTTTCTCGAGATTCGACAACTTGTATGTTTCTCACTGTTTTGGTGACTTCTAGATCTCCTGTTTTCGATGATTAAGTGTTAACCTTTCTTCAAATTACGATCTCGGTTTTTCTGACATTTTTTTTTCGTTTTTGGCTGCTCCTATGATGATTTTTCTTGCTTTAACCACACTGAAAAGATGGGCTTGAGAATGTGATGTGGCACTTCTTGATTCAAACCGAGGAAAAATTTGATTAAATCTCGGCGTTTATTGATGACACTTTGATCTAAGTTGCTAGAGGGTGTTTCTCCTTCGTGGTTTAGATTAAGGTAGAGAGTAATGTCCAGCTCTGATCGACATTTTTCCTTGTTTGAATTTTGAAGAACATGTCACATTTTTAAGCTCACTCCTGTGGACAACTTTGGCCCTTGTCTGAGAAGCAGCTTTCTCATAACGATTTCTCTAGATGTGTTTCTTTATTTAAAGTTTTAGTTTCTATGAATTTGTTTTCGTTAATGGCTGCTCTATGATGATTTTCTTGCTTTAACCACACTGAAAAGAAGGGCTGAGAAGTTGATGTGGTACTTGTTGATTTAAGCCAAAGAAAGAGTCTTTTTGAGCTCTGTATTGCTTGATGACACTGTTATCTAAAATGCTTGAAGGGGACTTTGTTTCCTTTGTGTTTTAGATCAAGGAACAGAGCAGTGTGTAGCTCTTGTTTGACATTTTCTTAGTTTAAATCTTGAAGTACCTTACCATGTTCTTAAGCTCTCATATGTGGAAGCTTTTGGCTCATTGTCTGAGAAGCAGCTTTGAAATCTGTTATTAGGTTCGAACGTTCTGTTTTTTAAGATAACTTTTTTTTTTATCTTGTTGACTGCTCTATGTGTGTCCTCATTGGTTTCCAAACAAAAGAAGGTTTCTGCACAAATTATTTCGATGTAATGTCTGAGATTCAAGTTAATGCCCAACAATCAAATTCACTAGATTTAGAGAAATGTAAGGAAAACTATTCAATCTATTATACCAAATGTTCAGATAGTACGACAGAACAATGAAAGAAAAGAAAATTGCTTTTTTCTATTTTTTTTGAAAATATTATAATCCGTCTTTTGCCTTAGAATTTGATTGCATATCTGAAGGAATTTACCAATAGGGATTGCATATGGAACGATATGTGGAATTGTAGTTGCTAATCGCCTAACCACATTGCTTCTACCATCTTATAAACATTACTTTGAGAATGTGTAATACTTGTTACATGATGTTGTACGAATTAAAGATAAACAGACCCAGGACTCAACCCTTGGATTTTTTTTCTAACCCCCCCCCCAAAGTGAAAAAAAAAAAAAAAAAAAAAAAAAAAAAAAAAAAAAAAAAAAAAAAAAAAAAAAAAAAAAAAAAAAAAAAAAAAAAAAAAAAAAAAAAAATACAAAAAAAAAAAAAAAAAAAAAAAAAAATAGAAATTTGGAGAACAAAGCTCTTTATTAGCTACCAAGAGACTTTAATCAAAGAAGCAACCATGAAATGTTGTACTCAATCTCAAGTTCTTAAGCAACTATATTCAAGTGGATTTTAGTAGTAAATAAAACTAGTTCAGTTACTGAACACTTTGCTAGATTTTGAAATAGTATGACAGCACAAATTAGTGGACAATTCATCGAACACTTTGCTAGATGTGAGATATTCAATGTGGAAAAATATTAATCTATTCTGATGTAGTATATGGTTCGAAAAAAATATGAAGTTTGAACTAAATGTTCAATTTTAAAAAAAAAATGTTCAATTTTTGACAATCCAGAAAACTTGACTAAAGAACACCGTATTTGAAATAATTCTAAAAACGAGGTGTAAAATAATTCTAAAAATAGGTACGGGCTATAACATAACTACAAGCAAAAGTGGAGGGGGTGACTTTTAAAATGATCACGATTATAAATGAAGATCTTGACGGTTTAAATTACGCCATCTGTTAATCTCAAAACGTTATCGGTACACCTATTTGCAGCGGATCCAAGACCAGTACTAACTCAAACCTCGTGCTCGAAGGATACAGTGGCGTTTTGGACCAAAGAGTCTCTCTCGTTTTCGGTTTCTTAATTTCTTCTTCTTTCCTCAAATCATATCTTTCATCTTCTCCACCAGCAATTGTTTTAGGCTCTTCTTCTGTTTCTTTGTAGCATAGAAACAATTAAAAATGGAGAATTTAACTCTAGTTTCTTGCTCAGCTGCTTCTCCAAAGCTGTTAATCGGATACAATTTCACTTCTTCGCCTAAAAACCCAGTTGGGTTTTCGCGTCGGACTCCTAAAATTGTCCTCCGTTGCTCCAAAATCTCTGCCTCTGCTCAATCTCAATCTCAATCTTCGCGTCCGGAGAACTCTGGAGAAACCGGTTAGTTTGCAAAATTCCTTAATTTTCCAGTTTCTTAGTTTTATCGTTTAATTGAAAGTCAAATTGTAAACCGTTTTCGACAGGTAAATTAAAAGCTTATGTGAATTGCTTTATCTCTTAAAAATCCACACTTTGTGAATTTGCAATTGGAAAAACCCATTGATTGTTAGTATTGTTTACTTTTATTTTTCTCTTCATTTGCAGTGGTTGTGAAACACAGAAGCAAAGCTTTTGCAAGTATTTTTTCATCGAGTCGTGATCAAGAGACAACTTCTTCTGTTGCTTATCCTAGTGCCCCCGTGCCACCACCATCTTCATCAACCATGTAAATTTTAACTATTTTCCTTGTTACATCAATATTTGTAGTTTAGTTTGTGGACAATGTGTTTAGTTTATATATTTTTTGATTCTTGGTTGTTAAATTATGTTTTTGTTTTTGTAGAGGATCACCACTTTTCTGGATTGGTGTTGGGGTTGGGCTATCAGCTTTCTTCTCATGGGTTAGTTTGAAGTTTCCTTTCTACTTGATTTCCTATACACATAGCTTCAATATTGGAAATTAAGTACCTGAATTTTCTATTTCCTTTTTTTTCCGATGGGACTACAGGCAACATCAAGTGTAAAGGTCAGTTTATTATCTCCCTCTTCTCCAAGTTACAAGTTACTTGGCCCTGTGGTTTTACAGACTTTTGCAGAACCACTATTCATGCTTCATGTTATCTCTATTCTCTAGTGTATAGTGCTTATGTATCTGATATAGTATTCATTAGATTGGTTATCTTAACAAGGTGAACTCTTTGCTCATAAATTTAAGCATGGAAATATTTGCTTCTCTTTTTGTTTTGGGTAGTCACTTTATTCATAGATGGAAAGTTTGAGATAACCTACATACCTTTATGGTTTTAGTGATGCAACTCAGGTATTTACACCTATAATCATTTTCATAATTATTTGATTGTAACATATTTCAAAAGTTTTCAGTGCTTTACTCTCATTATTTTCTAACTGGCTCTTACTCTATCTAGGATTTTTTTTGCTTTGGTTTCAGAAATATGCAATGCAAACTGCTATGAAGACGATGATGAACCAGATGAACACGCAAAATAGCCAGTTTAATAATCCTGGATTCCCATCAGGATCACCTTTTCCGTTTCCATTTCCTCCTCAAACAAGTCCTGCTTCCCCTCCATTCCAATCTCAATCCCAGTCTTCAGGTGCTACTGTTGATGTGACGGCCACAAAAGTAGATACACCTCCTTCAACTAAACCGCAACCTACGCCTGCAAAGGATATAGAAGTGGATAAGCCAAGTGTTGTTTTAGAGGAAAACAAAGCAAAGAAAGAAGAGAAGAACTATGGTAGATTCTTTTATGTTTCAGAAATCAACCACTTCTCATTTGTATCCTCAATTTTGAGCTTCTTCCTTTCTCATATTCTAAGCTTCTAATTTGGAAGCTGTTTTAACTTTGGATGCAGCCTTTGAAGACGTTTCCCCCGAGGAAACCTCAAAAGAAAGCCCATTTAGCAACTATGCTGAAGTCTCTGAAACTAGTGCCCCAAAAGAAACTCGTTTGTTCGAGGATGTAAGTTTCTTTTTCTTTTGTATCTGCACAGCACACCAAATGGTGATTTTTTAAAATGTGACCTAATTTGGGTAGCCCAGAAAGTAACTTTTCTCTCTTATTTGATCTTTGGGTGAAGGTTTTGCAAAATGGAGCTGGCCCGGCAAATGGTGCCACTGCTTCAGAGGTTTTTCAATCTTTGGGTGAGTTATTGATTTGCATTTTTCATCACTTAGAGAACACTGTGCTTGATTCATGATTAAGGCTAGAGAATTCAATTTTCATATGCCAACAATTAGAAACAAGGGAAGATATTAAAATTGATGGTAAACGGGGAATGATTTGGCTCCAACAAGATCTGCTCCCTGACTTGTGTCCTGCTAGTCGTTGCTCTGTATTGTTATAAGACATGCAGCACTATATCATGCTTATTAGTTATGCAGAATTTTCTCAGGAGATGAACAGTGCAGAAGGATTGTTTCTTTAGATCCAGAATATTAGCCTAGCTATATGTTTCATATCTCAGTTATTATGACTTCTTTTTTCTCATCTGCTCGAGTATTAATCTCTCTTTCATTCTTCTAAGTTTTAAAACTGAATCATTGGTCTGTACCTTGTTACATAGGTGGCGGGAAAGGAGGGCCGGGTTTGTCTGTTGAAGCTTTAGAGAAAATGATGGAAGATCCAACAGTTCAGAAGATGGTTTACCCGTAACTCATCTTCCCTATTACAGTATCTTTAAATGTTCCCTTAAAAACTGGTTGCTTAGTGGACATTTGGTAACATTGCATGTATAAATGCAGATACTTACCTGAGGAGATGAGGAACCCAGAAACTTTCAAATGTAAGTGTTAATTGTTCTCATCCCTTTTTTCCCCTTATTTCTCAATTTTATATAAAAGGTTACGTGATTATCTTTGAATGGAAAACTTGAACTAGTCATATCAAGGGATTCAGAAAATATTTCACCTACCCAATCTTGAAAGAATGATGTGCTTTGGTTTATGTTGATCCAATGCCTACTTAAAATACAGTTTGATATTTATTTTTATTCACTTGGAATTTTGTAGGGATGCTTAAAAATCCTCAGTACCGTCAACAGCTACAAGACATGTTGTAAGCTCCATATTACAAAATTGGTTCTTTCCATTGCTTTTAAAAATTCTCTAAACTTTAATTTGAAGAAATACTCTTGCTTGTTTGTTTCCATGGAATTAGGAATAATATGAGTGGCAGTGGTGAATGGGACAAGCGAATGACAGATACCTTGAAGAATTTTGACCTGAATAGTCCTGAAGTGAAGCAACAATTCAGTAAGACAAATTTCAATTACTATTAAGTTCTTACTATTAACTTTGAGATGTTGAATAGGTTTGATTGAAACCATATTACAGATCAAATAGGACTGACTCCAGAAGAAGTAATTTCTAAGATCATGGAGAACCCTGATGTTGCCATGGCATTCCAGAATCCTAGAGTCCAATCAGCGTTAATGGAAGTACGTTTTCATTAACTTGAATCAGAGAATTGCTTTGATTTGATATTTTATCTTTCTCACTTGGCTCTTTTTATAAACAAAAACTAATTTTGGTTGTTGTTGTTACAGTGCTCAGAGAACCCAATGAACATCATGAAGTACCAAAATGACAAAGAGGTAATTTACTTAATCTTCTGCCACTTCTCCATCGTCTGGATCGAAAAAGACGATTGCTTTTGTAAGAATTTGAGTTTTTAATATTGTGTGTGCAGGTAATGGATGTGTTCAACAAGATTTCGCAGCTCTTCCCAGGAATGACGGGTTGAGAAAGCTCAAGTCCTTTGGATTATGATCAAATGTCATGTCTTTAGCTTTTTGTAGGAGAAAAATAATGATTTTTTTTTGTTTCAAAGATGGTTCAGTTTTGCTCAAGATCAGAGAGACACGGACACGTATATCGTTATGACTTATGTGTAATTGTGTGTCACTATATATTTATTTATCTATTTCCATCTCTATATACTGAAATGAATTATTTTCATATCGTGAAGAAATAAATAAATTCGTATATCCAAAAGTATAGTTAGTTAATTAAAAGAAGACGGAAAAGGAAAGTGACGTGGCGACATCGAGGCGGTTAAATGAAGTGATGGGTCCCATCTGAAGAAATCTCTGACCCTTGCCTTTCCCCACTTTCTCGACGTCGAGATTTGTAATTTTGTATCGGAAGGGTTTTTTCCCGTACATCGGCGTTGTTATTCGCGCGAAAGAATTGGCGCGTGAAATCTTTTCCTCCGTCGAAAACTTTTCTGTCTCCGACGGACGTAAGTGGTGGAGTCTTGTGATCGATATTGTGGTTGAGTATTTTGTAACTTTCGAATTTGTATTTCCCTTCGTTGTTTGTTTCCTGTCTCTTAAGAAACTAGAGGATTTAAGGAAACTCCTTGCTCGTATTTGAACTTGTTAGTAATAGAATTGCGATGTTTGACGATATTGGCCACATTGTGATTCCGGTGACAACGGTTGAGAAAAGCCATTTTTTTTTCGTTCTTTCATATTGTCTCTGTGTTAGGTAATGTAACCTAAGACCTATGCAAAGAACATAAACTATCTTCGGAATTAGATGTAAAACTTCATCATTGATGAAATTTGCAGTCTTTATTGCTATTGTCTTTCGTTTTTTTTTGTTTGAAAATTTGGTTTTAATGCTTAGGGTTCCTCTTGAGAAGACTAAGATGAAGTCAAGAAGTGAAAGTAAGAATGGTAGACTTGCAGCTGCCTCGAGAGAAGCAGTGAACAAAGTTCTTGACAGAAGCATTGGCCGTGGTTCTCGAGGCAAGAGGAAACAAGATGATAGTTCACAGAGCTGTGATTCCACAAAGGTTTGTTTCTCTTCATGCTAAGAAGATTATTGTAATGCTGATTTTACTAAGTTTATTTGGGTACGTGAGATGTTAGGAGCTGCTAATTCTATTGATTACTGGCAACGTTTTCTTAAAGATTGACAAGTGGTGCTATTAACCAGTAGTTACTGGCTGTAAAAAGCTATTTTTTGCTTGTCCTACGCGTAAAGATTTTCTGGGGAAAGTGGTGATTCATGTCTCATCTAGTTCCTCTGTTGTCTGGAAGTCTTGAGTTTTTAAAAATTTTCTATCGTTGCAGGGGAATAAAGGCAAATATGAGAAGGGGAAGCAAGCCATAGAGGAAAAATTAACTGATAGTGTTCTAAAGGACAGGGAATGTGGTAAAAGTGCAGGCTGTGATGATGATGAAATGAATGATTCAGACTGGGAAGACTGTCCAATTCCTAGTCTTGATAATACGGTTCATGCTAATGTTGATGAAACTAGAGACTTAACCATAGAAATCGATGATGTTCCTGATGCTAAGAGGCAGAAGAATGCTTACCGTACAACAGCAGAAGACAAGGTACACTTTCCTTAAGAAAATCACAGGAAATACAATGGTGATTGTATCTGTTGATTCTTCAAAATTGTGTGGTAGCTTAAGAAATTTGTACTTTTTTCTTAAAAGGAACGGGCGGAACTTGTCCATAAGGTTCACTTGCTCTGTCTGCTTGCAAGAGGGAGGATAGTTGACAATGCTTGTAATGATCCCTTGATTCAGGTAAATTAATTGTATCCATTTACTACAGCGGTGTTAGCTGTTGCTTTAAATTGATATTTTTCTTATTGCTTGCTTAGGTTGCAACCTGCGATTAATTATTACCTTATTGTTAAATTTGATGCACAGGCTTCCTTGCTTTCACTTCTACCATCATACTTGTTAAAAGTACTGAATCCTGAAAAAGTTACTGTCAAGGATATAGCCCCACTTCTTCGTTGGGTATGGATTTACTGGCCTGTAGCTTTTGTTTTGTTCTGATGGAAAGTTAAACAACTTTTCCCTTGCTTAAATTGTAGGTTCGTGGAAACTTTTATGTTAGGTGTACTCCCAGTTCTGAGAAATCTTTTCATACTTCCCTAGCATTTGCTCTTGAATCTCGTAAAGGCACAGCTGAAGAGGTAAGCCTGTGATCATATTTAAGACATTGAATATGTTTCTTATTTTGGTTACTTGTATTGTTGAAATCAACTTTTAGTTTCATTTGTCATCTGGGGATTTAATATAGTCAAAGAAGCTGGCTTCCTTTTTCCAAAGTATCTTGAATCTCTGTGTGTGAAAATTATTCTGTTTGGCTGTTCCAAAGTTAATCCATCTTTTAGGAAAGTAGTGGTCCAGTATTGGTCAAAGCTATTCTATAAGAAACTTATGTAATAAAATTTTCAGATTGGAGCACTGGCTGTTGCTTTGCTTAGAGCATTAAAGCTCGCAACTCGGTATGTGATACTTGTTACTGTTGCCACAATATAGTATCTATATATAGTTTCTGAGATTGGTTTGAATATGTTTTTTGCTCTTTGTATCAATGACATCTTGTCTAAAATGGCATATGAGGGCTCTATTCTTGCACGTTAAATGAGTTTGTTGAATAATGGGCATTCCTTAGTCCTATTTGGCTTGATTTAGCTCCATAACGTCCACTTACATTTGATGTTATACTTTTCAAGATTAATCTTTGTCAGATAGTTATTTACAGCGCTATAGTTTCTAAACTGTTGCATCTTTACGCTACCTATGGCTTAGTATGCCAACTGTGTTTCGAGTTTTCTGTACTAATTTGAGTTTCACAGGTTTGTGTCTGTTCTTGATGTTGCATCCTTAAAACCAGGGGCCGTTAAGGATGAATCATCAGGTAAAAACAGAGCTAAAATGAAACATGGGATATTCAGGACCTCAACTCTTATGGTATCGAAACTGCAAGCCATCTCATCATACCCAAATAAATCGTCTTCCCATGTTGAGGATAAAAATCTCTGTGAAACGTCTGAGTCTCAGCATGGGAATCCCCTGGCCTCCGATCAGTTCCGAGATGATACAGTCGATTCATCCTGTGAAGCAGGAATGTCCAGAAAATCTGACGGAACAAGGAGGAAAGGAGATGTTCAGTTCGAGATGCAATTAGCCATGGCTTTGACTGCAACTGCAGAAAATCAACAGAGCTCTAAAGTGAACGAGAAAAAGCCAAGTCGAGAAATAACAAAAACAAGTTATAGCTCGTCAGTTTCTGACCAAGTAATGTCCACGGCTGTTGGTTCTAAGAAAGTAGATTCATCCCTTTGTTGGGCTGAGGTGTATTGCAATGGGGAAAACATGGATGGGAAATGGGTCCATATGGATGCAATTAATGGAATGATAGATGCAGAGCAAAATGTAGAAGCTGCAGCTGCTGCGAGCAAAACCTCTCTTAGATATGTTGTCGCCTTCGCTGGTGGTGGAGCCAAAGATGTCACTCGCAGGTTTTCTATTGCAAGTGCTTTAGTGGACAATCTTCATCTTCTACTTTTAGATTTCTTTTGCCTGTAAACAGTTCCCATTTCTAGATCTGTCTTTACATCTAGTTTCCTTTGACACTTTTCTTATTCAGGTACTGTACGAAGTGGCACACGATCTCATCCAAACGGGTGAGTTCACTGTGGTGGGATATGGTATTAGCACCGTTAAGACAACTAGAGTTAGGCGCAACTCACGAAGAAGACTCTGCGCTGAGAAATTTCAATAGCCTAAATCCTGGCTCTAACAGAGCTTCCTCGAGTAGCTCGTCCTTTGGTATAAGGAATGCTCTTGAAGATATGGAGTTAGCTACGCGGGCGCTGACTGAGCCTCTTCCCACTAACCAGCAGGTAAATTGGGTGTTGCTCGACAACAATCTCAAAGCTCATGCTCCACCTTAAACCTTCAGCTATAAAACGCCCTTATTTAATCTTGCAGGCCTATAAAAGTCACGAACTCTATGCTATTGAGAAATGGCTTCACAAGAACCAGATACTTCACCCAAAAGGTCCAGTTCTAGGATTTTGCGCTGGTCATCCCGTCTATCCTCGAACCTGTGTGCAGACTCTGAGAACAAAAGAAAGATGGCTTCGTGATGGGCTACAACTTAAGGCCAATGAAGTTCCCTTAAAGGTTTCCATGTTTTATCCTCTCCCTGATGATTATCTTTAGTCATTCCCCTTTTTTCGGTTTAATTATCAACTCTTGAAGTCCATTATTACCTGCCTTAGATTCTTAAGCGTAACCCGAAGCTCAAAAAGTTTAAAGATTTTGGAGATGGCGACAAGGACATCGATGGTGGTTCTCATTCCATGGAACTATATGGGAAGTGGCAGATGGAACCATTGTGTCTTCCTCACGCTGTTAATGGAATTGTGCCCAAGGTAAAAAAGTGGCTGCTGTTGTGTTGGTCCTTGTTTATATCGCTTCCACGGAATCTGTAGAAATCTCCCAAAAAGTTACCCTCTGCAGTTGCAACTCCATTAATGCTTCAAAAGAAAACATAACAAACCCTTTTGTTTTTTGTGTTGTTGGGGTTTTCAGAACGAGCGCGGACAAGTTGATGTCTGGTCTGAGAAATGTCTCCCACCTGGAACAGTCCACTTAAGGTTTCCTCGAATATTTTCTGTTGCTAAGAGATTCGGAATAGATTATGCACCTGCCATGGTTGGTTTCGAGTACCGAAGTGGACGTGCTACTCCTATTTTTGAAGGTATTGTGGTCTGTACCGAGTTCAAAGACACAATCCTTGAGGTATAAACTTTATATTTTACAATCTGAAACACAGAGAGTTCCATGTTTTTGAATATGGATCCGCTGGTTTTTGTCTAACTTTTTTGGTTTTGGTTAGGCATATGCAGAAGAACAAGAAAAGAGAGAAGAAGAGGAGAGAAGAAGAAATGAAGCACAAGCTGCTTCGAGGTGGTATCAGCTTCTTTCATCTATCTTAACCCGTGAAAGATTGAAGAACCGTTACGCTAATAGCTCGAACGATGTCGAAACGAAGAGTTTGGAAGTGAATTCAGAGACCATAGTTAAGGTAGAGAATGTGAAATCACCTGAAAAGCAGAGAGTGGCTAAGAGAGGAGGAAGGTCACGAGTAAGAAAGTCTCGAAGTGAAGATGAAAGCCATGAACCTGAACATGAACATGTGTTTCTCGATGATCAAGAAACCTTTGATGAAGAAACCTCTGTGAAAACCAAACGCTGCAAATGTGGCTTTTCTGTCCAAGTTGAACAAATGTAGTAGACGCTTTGCTAATGACTCGAATGGCATTGTGGTAGTTTTGTAATTCAACGCATCTTATTTACTGGCTCAATGATTTTCATTTTTTTATTGCAAAATGATTATACCTAAAAATTACATAAGATAAGTGGGGAATTTAAACCAGAGGAAAGCTTTGTCGTGTTTCAGAGGTGAATAATTGGCCAACTTCTCTAATCTGTAATCTGTAATCTGTAATCTGTAATCTGTAATCTGTAATCTGTAATCTGTAATCATTGATGAAACTAGAACTGAAATAAGTAAATAACCGATTGATTCAGATTCGGATTCGGTTTGGTTCGTTGAATGAACCGAAAACTCCCATAAAAATTCATGTGAAATCTTAACCGGTTAGGAGTTAGGGGGTTTAACCACTTCTCCTTCAGGCTCTCTCCCCAAGAGATTGGTAGCGAAACTCAAGCTGAAGCATGAGGAGATCGATTTCTTCAAAAGCGATATCATTTCTTCATCGGAATCTTATGGAGAGAGGTAACTCTGGAACTTCTCCGTCGTCGTTTAGCATTTGCAATTTCTGTTTCTCAAGACGAGCTTATTCCGGTGGCAGTGATTACCGAGAGATATTGAGAAATGGGATTCGTTATATGAAATTAGATGATTCGCTTGATCTCTTCTTTCACATGGTTCAGTGTCGTCCTCTTCCTTCAATTGCTGATTTTAGTAGATTATTAAGTGCCATTTCCAAGATGAAGAAGTATGATGTTGTGATCTATCTCTGGGAACAGATGCAAATGCTTGGAATTCAACATAATCTCTGTACTTGCAATATATTATTGAATTGTTTCTGTAGATGCTCTCGATTCTCTCTTGCGTTATCGTTTCTTGGGAAGATGATGAAACTTGGTCATGAGCCTAGCATTGTTACATTTGGCTCTCTTCTTAACGGATTCTGTCGCGGTGATAGGATTTATGATGCTTTGTCTATGTTTGATCAAATGGTGGAAATGGGATATCAACCTAATGTTGTAATATACAACACAATCATTGATGGTTTATGTAAAAGCAAACTGGTGAATAAAGCTTTGGATCTTTTCACCCGAATGGACAATGATGGGATTAGCCCGGATGCGGTTACATACAACTCTCTTATATCTGGTCTTTGTAATTCGGGTAGATGGAGCGATGCTACTCGAATGGTAAGCTATATGACTAAGAGGGGAATCTACCCTGATGTATTTACTTTCAATGCATTGATCGATGCTTGTGTGAAAGAAGGAAAACTTTTTGAAGCTGAAGAATTGTACGAGGAGATGATCCGAAGATGTCTGGATCCTGATATTGTTACTTACAGTTTACTGATTAACGGGCTTTGTATGTACAGTCGCCTAGATGAAGCAGAGCAAATGTTTGGTTTTATGGTTAGCAAGGGTTGTTTTCCAGATGTAGTAACTTATAGTATTCTCATTCATGGATATTGCAAGTCTAAGAAGGTAGAGCATGGGTTGAAACTCTTCTGCGAGATGTCTCAGAGAGGAGTGATTCGAAATACAGTTACTTACACAATTCTTATCCAGGGTTATTGTCGAGTGGGTAAACTTAATGTTGCTGAAGAAATTTTCAGACGGATGGCTTTTTGTGGTGTGCCTCCTAATGTTTTCACTTACAACGTTTTGTTACATGGTTTATGCGATAATGGGAAGATAGATAAAGCATTGGTGATATTGAAGGATATGCAAAAGAGAGGAATTGATGCTGATATCATTACATATAATATCATAATTCGTGGGATGTGTAAGGCTGGCGAGGTGGCAGATGCTTGGGATTTATATTGTAGCCTCAACCTCAAAGGACTTACGCCTGATGTTTGGACATACACTACAATGATGTTAGGATTGTACAAGAAAGGCTTATGGCGTGAAGCGGATGCGCTGTTTAGAAAAATGAAAGAAGATGGGATTTTGCCAAATGAATGTTACGTATAGTGAAGCTTATTAGGACTAACTGCATCAGCTTAAGTATCTCAGGGGA
Source organism: Cardamine occulta (assembly GCA_028015245.1). NCBI lineage: Eukaryota > Viridiplantae > Streptophyta > Magnoliopsida > Brassicales > Brassicaceae > Cardamine > Cardamine occulta. Next base: position 5,910,959 of record CM051385.1, read on the forward strand.
GCTTGCAAGTTATTTATATCCGGGTCAAGACTGAGATGTTTGCCCCTGGAAAGTTTCGGATACTATGAAATGAACTAATTTTCACATGTTCATATTTAGCAGGAGAAACTGGAGAGATGGTGAATATCACAATGGATTTGCTAACAGACATTACAGAATCGAAGCTTTCATCGTCTCTGTATTCAGTTGCTCTCCTAGAGTAAAAACTCAGGTCTTTCAAAGTCAAGTTGGGATTCTATGAGAACAGCTGAATCTATGATATGAAGCCATTTTCTCAAGTCACTGACTTATCTCAGTTTAGAATTGTACATTCTTTCATATACTGTATACCAATGTTTGTTTATGTATTCTTTAACAAAGTTTCTCTATCAATTTATTGTATGTATTCTCTTACAGAGTTTATATACCATTTCTCAGGTTTCTTTATGTATCATTTTGAATCAAGCTTCCAGAGTGAAAAAAGGAACAATTTTATGTCGCATTGTGATTACTCTGATGTAAATACTTAATATTTCTTACTCGATTGTAAATGAACTTGATATACTGTTACGGTCTGAAAAAATCATGAACGATGAGAGTAGCAGAGTGATCTGAACCATCACCAATGTGTGAATGTATGAATAGAAACAAGAGACCATATAAGCTTCTCTAATTCTACATCGATTCAGAAATAATACAACAGATCTAACTAAAGCATTTCAATATATGATCAGTGAGCGATAAAACACGCTACAGCTCTACAGTTTTGTACAGTTTTACAGCTCTCTTCGAACTTCTGCTTCAGTTTATACAGTATCCTGTGAAGATAATGAGTACAGAAATGGATCCAAGAGTGTAGGTTTTAAATTGAATCTTTAAAGGAGTTATATAGTTAATCTGCAATGCCAAGAAGAGATAAAAGAAAAAGAAAACCAACCTTGCTCATCCGTTGTTTTGTTGGTCGTCTCAGCCAATTGATGTGTCCTGTAAGCAAAGTTTTACCGATTAAGACAAGCATGTTCATGATATGATATCAGAATTTTGACATTGTGGATGAAAAAGAATAGTGAAAAATGTGAGGAGGTTCTTACCATGGTGATGAGGATTGGCTGATACCGAGCCCATTGCAAGTGAGTATCATTCCCTTAAATCTGGCTAGATATTCCTGCGTTAAAGAAATTATTTGGTACATCTAGTTAGCCAAAACCTAGATAACATTTGAAAAAACCGATTTCTAAACCCCGAAAAATATGTTACATACCCGTAAAGTATACTTGTGGATCTCATAAATACCAGTTAAATCATACTCAAAACGTTTAGCTGGGTCCATCAGCACTGCCAAAAAGAAAGAAGAAGCTAAATCAGGCTACGAAATCAATTGATTTGAGACATTGCTATAGAGAGAAAGAGAGAGCATTGTTCTCTATCATATTCTCAAGTGTCAGATAGAAAACATAAGAGATACTCGTATTCAAACAGAACTTCATACTAAAATTCAGTCACTAAAGGATCTAGAGATGAAGATAGTTCAAATATAGTTAAGGAGACCACATACAAACAATAAGGCTGTAAAATCCTAAGGAAATAAGTACACAGAGAGGCAGAGATGGAGAGGAGTCGTAAAATTATCAGAGGATTGAAACTATATAGAGTTTGAGTTTATCTATACTTAAACAGAACTAATGAACAATAAATTAAGGAGCTAAATGGATAATAAAGCTTAAGGCTTTAAGTAGTTAGTTCTCTATCTTCCTACTCTTCCTAAAATGGCTTATTTTTTATGTTGCGAGCAAAAGAAAGACTTACCGTTATAAGCTTCATTTATCTCTTGAAATTTTTCTGTAGCTGCACTATCACCTTTGTGCTTATCAGGATGCCACTTCTGTACATGGAACCGCAAAATTTCAATTTTATTTCAATCTACAAACTCAAAAATTCAATCTAAAAACAACAATGACATAATAGTAGATATTGGAGAAGGGTTTATGAGTTGACAAACCAATGCAAGCTTCCGATAATTCAGTCTGATCAATTCCTCGGTTGCGTCGTAATCAATTTCTAGAATCTTATAGTAATCCTTCAAAGTTCAAACAAACAAAAATCAAATGGACATTCGTGAAGACGAATAAAAAAACATGCAAACATAATCAATTTCCAGAATTTTAAAGTAATCCCTGAAAAAAAAAAAAACTTTAACAAAATACATAAATAACCAATAATCCTCGGATCTAAGAAAATACTCAACGAAACTGTATCAGATAAAAACCAGACATTAGCTAATAAACCAGATTTTAATGGTCCTCACGACATTTTCCTAGGGAGATTTTCAAAATCCGGATTGGAAAGAGTTGTGATTTTACCTTAGGAGGAGACTTATGATGGTCTTCCATACACGAACAGAGGAAGAATATCCTCACACATCATCTGATAGAGAGAAAATGGAAACCCAAAACCCTTATAAAAGGGGAATTTCGCAAGGTGTTTCTTTTCCGTTCAATAAAATCAATAGAACAAACTGTTTTGAGGAAAATGGAAAAGTTTGATCGAATCTTGTGGATTGCTTTCTCAGTATTCTTGTGTGTGAGAATCGGGAGAAGAAGAAAGGCTTTGGCTTTATGAGTTTTCGGCTTCCTTTTTGGATATTTTGGATTTGTGACGAGGCCACCGGCCAATGTTTATCTCCCTCGTCTTTTGTATTTTTTTCGGACAATTTCAAATCTTATCCACTTTGTCTAAATCTAAAAACTTTTTTTGATTTTTTTTGTTTTGGCAAAGACATTTTTTGATTAATGATCCATATATAGTTATATACTAATGTCATTTAAAATTTTTACAGTTTTGATTTTTTTTTTTATCCTAAATTAAGTATCGTTTATCTTCAAAACGGAAGCTTACGTTACGTAACTACTATTGCCTCTATTCGATTATGATTTACCGTTGTGTTATTGAAATCTGTAGAAAGAAAATGAAGTTACAATACTAGTTTTGCTATTTTAGGGATATACTTAGTTTATGAAAATGTTTAAACTTTGATAAATATGTTGTAATTCAAAAATTAGGCAATAGTCGTTATTCGGTTTAGAATTCGATTAACTCAAACGTTGAGTTGAACTGACTTGAACCAGATTAGAGTTCAAATTCAAGTAATACAAAAGACGTATATTTCACTTTGCAAAGAGTTCTACCGAGGACTGACCACAAAAGCAACAAAAAAAATAAAAATTGAAGCACCAAATAAAATCCTTAATGAATGATTTTCAAACTCTGGTTACAAATGAAAACACAGAGAAGAAGAAACCTGTTTGTTTCTTCAAGTCGTAGCTTCAACTTCTGGGTCAGTTTCAACCGGTACATTAGCTGAAGAACTGTTCTTTTCTCGGCCTCTTAAACGCGAAGAAACATTGTCAATTGCTGAATTAAGTTGTCCGATTTTCTCATTCAGTGTCTCTCTTGTTTTCTCTAAACCTTCATCGTAGTATGTTGGCTGTTGCGGCTTCTTGAAACCATACTCATCTTCTTCATTCAGAATCGATCTTCGGATCTAAATCACCAAAACGCAAGAAAAAAGAAGATTAAATATATTTACCTTAGATTGCATGAGAATGATATAAGATCATCCAAAGCTCCAAGAACCAACGAAGGAGTCAAGTATTTAACAAAGATACTGTCTGTTTTTGCCAACAGATGTGCATAAGCAAGAAAAAAAGCTCAATCAATTCATCATTTCAATAGAGTTGTACACAAGTTAACTGATAAGTAACAAGCATACTCTAAATTCATTGAACATGAGCTATTTTGCCTAATTCCTATTTAGATTTCGAAAGAGTTGACTTATATACCTGTGGAGCAAAGATATATGCAACAGCGCCAAAGACAGCACCACCTAGAAGAAAACCAGCTATGAAATCACTACCGCTTCCGCTCCTACTCCCGTCTCTGGATATCATTATTAGAGCCAAGTTTCAAGAATCTTCTTTATGATTTTAAGTAAATTCAACACAAGGGAAAACAGTATCATGCCGGTACCCAGCAGAAACAGAAAACTTGCGAGTGAGGTTAGATTTCTTGTGAATTGTCAAAGCAGAGGTTTTAGAAAAAGAATTGAGCTTTCTGGCAGACAATCCATTTGCTTTCACATGATGAGGTTGAGTCCCACCTGTGGCACCAGATTCAAGAACCCGAATCAAGAATCTTTCTAACTTGAATCTTTCAAAATTGCCTAAACTATAGCTCAAGAGCTAGATTTTTGTTCAGTTCCTTACTCTAGCTGGTCTATATATTCTTCGTAAACAAGGAATTGATTCTGATCTCAATTTTCGTTAATCTGAACTGTAAAATCAGGATTATTAATAAAGAAACGATGCACGATCAACTCAAGAAATGCCTCCATACCGCTAAAAAACTTACCGGAAAGTACAAATCAAATGAACAATCGGACAAATCTTCTGTATTCCGTAATCAAACAATTTGAATTTTTTCAGATGGAAACAAAATAAGCTAAATTGATAGAAAATTGAAGGAGCTAGATGAAGCGAAAATGAATCGATTACCAGAGAGAGAAACATGAGCAACACAGGACGCCATTGGAAACGAATACCAAGAGATCTGAGCAATAACACTGGGAAGAAGAATATGCTGACAGGTTTTGGATATCTTCTTATTGCAAAGGTAATTATATGTCAAATTACTAAACTACCCTTGTTTTTTACTATAAATTTTTAATTTTTTAGCTTACATCAGAAACAAAAAAATAATCAATTACAGCCTTGTATTTTCCTTTAATAAACCGAATTATTCGAAACCAAAACAGAATCAAACAAGCATAGGTTTTCAATTATAAAAATATGACCTAACATAATGATATAGAGAAGAAATAGAAAGGGGGATTCAGAACAACTCTTTTGTTCTTCTATAGATATATCAACCAATTATTTTTTAAACAAAACATTCGGTATCTTTTTGTGTCCATCACCATTTTTATATACAAAACCTGTGATAAATTTATCTCGTTGGAGTACTCACCAACCAAAAAAAAAAAACAACTACGGACATTCAAAATAAAAAAACTTACCATAACTTCAACTTTTTTTTATCTGGTATGGTCTCTGAAAAGAAACAATGGAGTATTCACACTCTTCCTCTTCTCCCCCGGAAATGAGAGTGATAAAGACAGAGATGGAGCCACCGCCACATCATCATCTTCTTCTTCATCTGCTTTCTGTTTTTCTTTTTTCTTACTATTACTACTTTGTTCACCAGAGTTACTACTTCCCCCTAAGAAAGGCAATAGTCCTATACTGTCTTCACTTGTTTCCTCACCTCCTAATGCCAGCTCCAGATTCGGGACTCTACCACTTAACCGTCTCTTGATGTCATTGTTATTGTTATTGTCAAGTGGAATGAGATTCTCGTCCAGTTCCATGTCTTCTCTTTCTACATTCAAGTCCAAAGGGAACACAATTTTGGGGCTCTTCTTCATGATCCCGGAATCATTACCAGATGTATCCCGGGAAGGGCTGCTGATTTCGTTTTCTGTCTTCAGCTTCTTATTCGCAGATCCTTCGCATGAACTGTCATTGTTGAGCTCCACTTTATGGTTCATGGCAGATGAATTCTCTGTAGCTGGTCTTGTCAGTTCCCATAGTGGACGCTTCCTGGGACTAGCCTGACTACAGTTGACATCTTTCTCTAGAGGATTTTCTTGGCCAGGGGGCTGGATCTCTGAGCTTGTGACCGTCAAAGGCAGATCCTTTCTAGGATCTAATTCTTGTTTCTCAATTTGTTGAACTTTCTTCATTAGACTATCTCCAGAATTTGATCCAGTAGCTTGACAAGGCATATGATTAACACCTGCTTCGTCCTCTTTAAGAGCAATTACCTCCTGTATCAAGGAACTCAAGAGTAAGACGAAAAGGGATTACCTATGAAATTAAGACATGGAATGTCCTACAACGAGTTAAGAGACCAAGAATTTACAGTAGGACTAAGAACAACCCACCTTTGTGCTCAATGATCGTTCAACAGAGGGTTCTCTGTTAGTTGGATTCTCATGGCTAAGTACATCTGTCCCACTCTGAGTTTCAATTCTGTTGCTTGAGCTCTCACGTAAAGAAGGCGCTTTGTCTAAATGCTTGGAAGGAGAACTCGTTTGACACAGCTCATTGGGGTCTCTGTCACGCGGTAAAACATTTGAAGTAGGCAAAGATGTGTTGTTTTGAGGATTAGTGCCTATCTCTTTTCTTCCTCGGAATACACCCCAAAGGAAATATAACATGTTCCAGCCTGCAAAGGCAATAGATCAAGCTGTAAGTAGTAGATTTCATACAGACTAAACTGGCATTATGTTCTGAGCAAAGTTTTAAATCATCGGTGCTACTTTCTAGAAGCTACTTCCTAGAAACTTATTAGACAGCATTGCAGTATGACTGAAGAGTCATATTTGCTCCTTGATTGGATATTAAAGATCAAGCGAGCAACATGAATAACTACATTTTATTAAAAAGAAAAAGGGGAGCAAACCAAATTTGAATAGAATTAAGTACAATTTCGGCACTCTACTTTAGTCTGCTATCCATTGAAAAGTAAAAAACAGATTTATGTTTTCTCTCTCCGCCTAAATCAAAATGATAAGGATTATGACTATGATCTGAATTTTTTTTTGGCTAAGAAATGACATTTTCATAGATCAAATTGAAGGTGTAAGAGTTTTGGTGAGCATGCTTACGCTGGCAATTCAAAGGAAGCTGGTTGGATGCAAAAATCAAAAGCTCAACATTATCGAGGTTTCCTTTCAAGGCTAAATCGTTCTTGATCATGTGATCTATCAGAGGCTTATAATTTCTCTCATAACTGTATCACAAGCAGAGCAACAAAAAGATCTCATAAGTGAATATGTTTAAGAGTGAAGCATTTAGACTAACAACACGAAATAATAAAGTAGTGAATAATCATGTAGGAAACCAACCTCTCAATGTCCTTTGCAAAGAAGAATAGAGCTATATGGTCTTCCTTAGTACCTATAGCTTGAAATTGTGCAGGCCATGTACTTAGCCGAGGTACTTCATCCAAACTAAATTGTTCTGGAGACTTATTCATCACTTCAGCAACCTTTGGTGACGCTAAGGTTGATAGATGTGCTTGCATTCCACTATGCATAGCTGACAGATTTCTGGTTTTTCGAACCTCCAAGTCCCCTCTGGAAAAATGATATAAAAACTCCAATTCAATATACATTATACAGATATATATATAAGAAGTATGCCTCAATAGAAAAATAATAAAAACGAAAAAAGAGATCTTCACAAAAAGTTAGGAAAACTTACTGCCATATAAAGTCATAGTCTGGAATGGCTGAGCATCTCAACAGAACAGGTGGGGGTACTAAAGGCCAATCTCTCATGACAGGCTTTACAGACAGAAAATTAACTTCATGTTCCACAAATCGTGGAGCCATAATATCAGCACCAGAGAGTACAAGCTGCTTCTCATTTGTTACAATTGTCTGCTTGTACGGATCAGAAGGAGGCCATAATGTCGGATGCTCTCCTTGCAATCCTTCGTGTGACACAGAATTCTTGTGCATCTTTGAAGGCAATTGATTTCGTAAAGTCCTATCAGAATTTGAATCCACATTAGATACCAAAGACACATCAGACTGCTCTATTCCTCTGTTCTTGCCAAAGCTGGGCTTTTTACGCAGAGCAGCATCTACTGCTGCTCGCAACCTATTACCCTTATTTATATCCTCCCGAACGTTTTTTATGGTAGAGAGATCACTATCAGAAACGCCTGATGCGTCGCTAAATACTGCAGTCTGACCTCCCTTTTGAGATGACAGTAAGCCTTTTGCACCAGATAACAGGCTAGACCTTTGGCGTTTTCCAAAGGCTTCTTTGCTTTTCTTCCCTACCTCTCTAGATTCCCTAGACCGCGGTAATCCATCCTGTAAAGCTACAGTACCATGGCTTGGCATGCCGTCAACCGAAGTGGATGGCAGTTCATCCTTACAGTCAGCTTGACTTGAACTTTGCTCGCTGGCACTGCAGTTTTCATTTGCTGAAATGTCACCTGCATAGGGAAGAAATAAATAGCACTGGAGTTCAATAAATGATATCTTAAAAAGGTGGGGAACATATACAAAAACGAACAAAAACAATCCCACCAAAGTACAATCAAAGATGAAGTAACAGAAGTACCAATTAATTGACAAAAATGATAGGTAGCATACCAGAAGCAACCAGATTTTCTAGACGGTTTCGGTTTAGGTTGCTGACTTGTTTCGTTAAGCTACCTCGTTTACCATCAGATTGCAAACCCTTCAAATCACGAGTACTGTTTGCAGATGAATCGCCACGTGACTTCAGCTTCTGGTCGATGGAGAATGTTGATGTGTTAGCTTCTGTTCTACGATCTTTCAGTTGCTTTGAGCTTTTGCCTTCCTGCAAATGATTAACTTTCGATGCACGGGGTTTTGCTTGTGAGTCATTACCACTCGAATTCCCTGCATCTGTAGTTCTACTTGAAACTGATTTGCCTACATTTCTAAAACCCCCCTCTTTTATATCAGGTGAATATTCTTTGCCAGTCTTCTGTCTTTGGACAATAACATCATCCATAAGTTGCACTTTCGGTTGTGAGCTTGAAAAATTGAAAGAACTGGATTTCAACAAAGCAGCTGGAGAAACAAAAAACAAGGTAATGTTATACAACCTGCAATATTGCCAGAAAGACAACAACAGAGATTAGGGAGAGAAATCCCATCATGCAGCCTACCTTTTGGAGGTTGGAGCTGTGAACCAGTAGATCGTGCACCTTCTGTGTCATCACTGAAAGATGTTTGATGATTTAGCTTTCCCCTTGACCTGTCCAAGCCCTTGAATGATGTTTCCCGAGATAACGCACCTATTCTGGGGAGAATAGATTTCTTGGGTGACCCTGTTGAAGCCTCAACCGCCTGTCTTTTAGCATCTGGAACTGCCTCAATTTTATCTGCATGCCTTTTGCCAGAGCTATGTGTATTGAGGGTTACCTCCATTTCTCTTTTTCTCTTGGCTTCTGCATGTTTCAACTTCCAAGTTAGTTAGACAAATTGGAAACAGCAAATGTGGATTCAAACATATGCCATTTATTACGCTAATTTTTTTTCACATGTAGCATTGTCGGTTAAATATTCAGCTTTACCTTGCTTCTGCTTTTCAGATTCCTCAGCAAACTTGCATACTTCACATAGCCAATCATCCCCAGGAACTTCATTGAGCCTTTCCCGCATGCAATAACTATGCACAAGAAAACACAACTATATTAGTATCACAGAAAATGGCACTACCTTATGATTGATGGAAGACATGACAGTCAAAATCAATAGCTAATATCTAAAAAAAATTAAATTATACTCCTAATGTGCGGACAAATCGCAAATGGAAATTGGCCAATAGTATGCTTTCTTTCCCATGAATAGAAAAGCAGGCTTACGTGTGTTCTGCACCATCACTGCATCTGCTACAGATAGCAAGTAAATCTTCACGACCAGCATCTCCACAGATATCACAAACCTTTACCTATTCAACAAAAGAAAAACCTTTCACATAAGATTTTTTGTACTGAGCAAATATTGCAATAAAAGACAAAGTAGATGTGCTAATGTGAGACGAAAAACAGTATTACTTACATCATGTTCCACCATTTCAGAATCATCACTCTCGCTCTCAGACATAGCTGATGAGGTTGGATCATCTGATTTATTGAAGGAAGTGCTTTTACTTGACTTGCCATCCTTCCCGTTCTCGCTTAAACGTGTAGATCCTTCAGCTGAAGATTCCTCTCTCTCTTTGTTACCCTTTAGTCCTAATTTTTCCTTGAAACTTCCTCGCTCTGAACTGATTCTCTCCTCATGGTTGGATGATGGATTATGCAAAGATTGTGATTTCACTTTATCTGGAAGTACGCTAGAAGATTCAATCATTGTGGAATCTTGATCTTTCCTAGATCCACGCAGAATTGGATCAGAAACCAGAGAGGAACCATTGGCTGAATCCTTATTGACTATCTTGTTATTAGGATAACCTGGATTCAACTTTTTGGTTCGATCATCAGACAATATCCCATCTTCCTGGCCCTCAATGCAGTTAGAGCTCTGAACCAACACATTAGCTGATGCAGGTACTTTCTGTTTCATCCTGCTCCCAGAAGAAGATGACTTAGAAGTCATTCCAGAACCTCTTATAGTTTCCTTACTCTCAGCATTCTCAGAGAAAGTATCATGACTGGAATTTTCAAGATTGCTTGCTTCACTAGCAGTGTTCTTTGAAGTGTTGCGAGCATTAGACATAGAAGAAGGCAAAATATCATCCTCGTTAACAGAACACTGGCTGGCCACAACTCCATGGCCATTTTCATCTGATGACTCGTCCGACTTTGATACATTATGGTGCATGCATGATGAACAGGGAGCAGAACAAACACTACAAGTTCCAGAATCCACTTTTGAAAAACCTCTCTGACCCACTGAGCGCTTACCAACTCTTCTATCAGCCTGCAGGTGATATAATAAAACATAAGATGTTAAGGAAAGAGAAATGATTCACAGGAAAACAATTAAGAAAAAGAAGTGAATCCGAGATTAAACTGGTCCATATACTAAAACAGTCTAGTTATGGCAATAGCAAAACATGAAGCTGTTATATTAGCTGCCAAGTGTATAGTAAAACCAACACAATTACTCAGAACCACCAATTCTTGATGCTAAAAAGAAGACTAGTCTTCATCAAAAGCTATCATGATCATAGCAATCAGAAGTTAACCGATCAAGCGTTCATGATCTCATGATCTAATTCTAATATGCAAGGAAACGGACAAGGATAACACAACAAAGGCACAAAAGGGGGTTTAAGCTAATCTCACCATCTTTCAATAAAATTAATTTGCCTGACTCGCAAACCGATTTCTATCCAGCTCTTCCAACTGTAACAAATGGACAAAAAAAACACATTAAAGACTGCAGAACATTTCTCAACAAAATCGAGATGATAAAGCTACTAACATAAAAAAAAATCAATTTTTAAACCAAACATTGGATAAAAATGCTAATTAGCCCAGAAATGAAAACTCGAATTAACAACAATCAATTCTCAATCAATCACCAGTAAAATTCATAGAGAATCGTAACTAATTTCTTATTAGGAAAACAAACCCATAAAACACGGAATCTTAGAGATAATCTAACGAATAATAAATAAAAAATCCCTAAAATTGGGAAATAAAATTACATGATTCAGGTCTCCAAATCATATCCCCTTGAAATTGCTTCCCTCACCATTTCCATCAAAATCAATCTGGAAAAACGAAACCCTAACTTTCCCCTTCCTACGTTTTCCCTCTCCAACTCTTACAAACCCTAACTTCTCTATATCCAGATTTGATTCCTAATTTTTTTCCCTCAGACCAAAAATCTCTCTATCTCTCCTTCACTGGTCTATGATTCAGTGATGGCTCCCCAGTTTTCTTCTCGATTCTCGCTTTTCCTCGTGATATACAAAAACAACACGAGCCAGAGATGAAAACTGTAGATATATACCTCTCAGGATCTATACGCACGCTTATACATAGATACATATATATACATACAGTCATACAAATTTCTTACAATTAATTATTGCTTTGACGAATATATGTTGGATTGATTAATCCCACAAGTTTAAGAGGTTATAAACGAGGTTACTGTCGGTTAAAAAGTATATTATTACAGAATTACTGTATTTAATTTACCTTATATCTTGTCTTTGGTTTGTGTCTGATTCCTTCCTCACACTTTTTTTTTTTTTTTTTTTTTTTTGAAAATCCTTCCTCACACTTTTTAAAACGTAAAGAAGGAATCTGACTCCCTTATCCTCTTTTCTCTCCTTTAAATTTTTTTCTTTCCGTTAATTTTTTGGAGAAAATTCGGAGATATTTTGTTTGCATTTACTTTGTAAATAACCTCTAGTATATATATACAAATTTTTACATATTCATATCCGGGGAAATCTCTTAAATTGAAAACATATCTTCAGAAATTTAGAAACACATTTAATGTGCGTTTAATATTAATTAGGAAGACTTTAGATTACATTTTCATTGTATTTATTTATTATCTACTAAAAAAACATTTGTGGACTTTATTTGGTCGAAACTCGAGTGGGGAAAAAAATTGAAATGGCCAACTAATTACACCCTATTAAAATGACTACCAACTCGCATAGAAAAGAACTCCTAAATTAAAAGATGCTCAACAATGAAAACACCTCAATACTCGATTCCCCGGTTCGAACCGGTCCAATCTGGTTTAGGTTTGAGATCTCCCTTCTATGGTCCGCGCACGCATTTTCCCGCCAAAAAGAGCGGCACGATGAGCAGGTGCGTTAAAACCCTAAAAAGAATCGTCGTTCTCGATTGCTCCTTCAACGACAATCTCCAATGGCTCCCTCCGGCACCGTCGCCGATCATCCGCCATCTTCAACCACTGATTCATTCAATTCCGACGCCACAGCAGAAAATGATATTCGGGTCCCTTCTCTCTCTCTATCTATCTCCGTCAAATTTTGTTTCATTACTCTTCATTGAAGCTCCATTCGAAATTTCAGCTCAAGAATCTCTAAGTTTGAATTGAAATTTTCCTGTTTTCATGGCAGCCATTTTTTGTCCTCCACAAGGCTTCGTCTGGGAGTAGTCTCCATGGGAAATCAATTGGGACTGTGAAAAACAAGCGGAGGATCGAGTCACCTACACCTAAAATTGCTAAGAAATCTGAGGTCGACAGCGTGGAAGAAGAAGATGGTCATTTTTTCTCAACTCCACGCTTGAAAGTTTTCGAGAGTGTCTGGTCGAAAATTGAGAAGGCAATCGAAGTCAGTCTCAATCTTTTCTCTTTAAATTTCTTCCAATGTGTTTAAATATTTAATCTTTCTCTCTAAAGTTTTACTTTTTCAATTGCAGGATGTTCTGAGAGATTCAAATTCAAAAGTATTTAGTGGGATTTATGATTGGATACGAGAATCATTTGAATCGATCATATCATCTGGAGCACTAAAGTTATCGGAAGCAATTCGATCTTATCCTGTTTTAACTCAGGCTTCTTCCAAGCAATTGTTCACTGCTTTGGTCCTCACCAGTAAGTCCCTAAAGATTAGTGTTTCTTGACTTCTCTCGAAATTGATCATAAGGAAGAACGTAACTTTGAATGATGTTTTGATGGGTTACTAAATTTCTATAAAGTTTACAAGCAACCAGTTACTATTACTTCGCTTCTTATTATATAGTAACCTTTTATTGCTGTCAGGGAATCTGGAAATGGTTGATGATTTATTGACATTTGAAGAACTGGATTTGTACTTGAAGTCTCAAGGATGCCATGTGGCTAAGCTTTCATCTATGGACTTCTCAGCCAAGAGTGGTGTAGGAGGTTGCCTTAGAGGTTTGTTACGCCAGTTTGTGATGCCAACCATAGATGTTAGTAAATCTGCATAGTCTTCCATATCCTTTAGTTTTGTATCCTACTTGCACAACTTGTGTAGTAACCGAGTCCTTTTCTTTGTAACGCGACTTTTGAACAGGTGGCTGATGTAACCATTCTCGCATCATGGTACAGAGAAAACAAAAACCATGAGAATCCTGTTGTTGTAATTGTGGATGATACAGAGAGATGTTGTGGGCCTGTCCTGTCGTATTTAATTCTTATATTGAGGTATTGGCTTATCTTTATGCTTGCGACGTTTGCAACTATCATGTTGAGGTTTCTCGGCTCACTGGACTAAAAAAAATTTGATATTCAGAAACTTTGAACTTTAATTATTTTCAGTTTAGTCATTACTATATCACAGTGTGGTGACCTGCTCTTTCATTTTTTTTATTCAGTGAATGGGCAGTCAAAGTTCCAATTTTTTTTATAATGGGTGTGTCCACAGCACATGATGCGCCTAGAAAGATACTATCAGTGAACGCGCTGCAGAGACTTTGTGCTAGTAGGTTCACTCTGAGTTCTCCGGCCGAACGGATGGATGCAGTTCTCAAGGCTGTTTTCTTAAAGCCGTGTTCTGGGTTCACTGTTAGCCATAAGGTGGCACTTTTTATGAGAAGTTACTTTTTATGTCAAGATGGAACACTGACATCTTTTGTTAGAACTCTCAAGGTTTCTAGCTCTATCCTTTATGCTGTATTAGGTGTCAACTTGTTTCGGATTGCTAACTCTTTGTTGCTCATTTGGCTATACATTCTTTTCTCAGATAGCCTGTCTACAGCATTTTTCATTAGAGCCTTTAAGCATCATGCTTGAGCATTTTTGTCAAGATCATGTTCATCAGGTATTATTGATGCACCTGTCTACAACTTCCATTTTTTTTTCAGCAGACCCTTTAGCTCTCGCAGATATCATATTTGACTTTGGTTAATTTGGTGCTGCCATTATTATATTAGTGTAGTTGATAACTAAGAATTTTAGTTCATGTTTTGCATATTGAGAATCGATGTATATTACAAAGAGTACATATGTACTTCATAAAGAAATGATTGAGAATCTTTGGTGGTACATTCTGCATCCCTTGATTGGTCATCTAGAGCAGTAGACCTTTTTGCCATGTTACACGTATAATAAAGCGCGATTCGCTTTGTTCTAAGGAAGTTTTTTCTTGTAAAGCTGTCAGGTGAAGATACTGGACTATTGACAGAAGCAACTATGAAACATGCCTTTGACTTGTCATCTGTGACGAGGCACCCCAGAGAATTTACCACTTTTACTATTTTCTCTTTCCACTATTTGTATGTTGGAAGAGCTGATGGGCAGTTTAGTGTTGTTGGACTTCTATGAGAAGGTTTGATCCTTGTTGGAGTTCCCGTGGATTATTGGAAATTAGATGCACTAATTTCTGTTCATAAATGTTTTACTAGGAATAAAATTACTCGGAGTACTTTTGAAATGCTACCTCAGTTTTTGTCGGACTTGCAAAGAATGCCAAATCCCTGGAGCATAGTAGTTTTGGTGAGTTCTCCTTTTTTTTTTATTTTTTATTTTTTTACGGTTCATCATCATAGAAAGAGCCACTTTATGCCAGTTTAGTTGGACTCCTGAGTCTAGATGCATATTATGCTTCTCCTATTATACATCACAAGAGGAAATATGAGGCAGTTCTGTTTTTCATCTGATCAGAGTGATCTCAACTTCCTGGATAAATAAATGATCATATTCTTTGTATACTGTTTTGCAGTGCATATATGAAGTTGGAAAGTTTGATAAACTTCGATTGCTAGACATATTCTGTGAGATACTTGACCCAGAAGCACGTTACTTGAAATACTTTTCACCTTCGGAAATTGTCAACTGTCAGAGTCACAATTCAGGACGTAATAATGTTATCAGACGGGTTCTGCGCAAGCTCAGGTGAGTTGTGTTGTAAGGAAGAAATGTGAAATTTCCCCCTCAGACAATAGCAGCCAAGGATTCTCCTAAACTTATGGACCATACATAATTTGTCTGATGGATTTATTGAGATGGCATCTTAGTGTCCTTATGCTGTGTTGCCATATTTATGGAACAAGATTTTGAGGATTAGTTTTGGTAAATCATGTTAGGTCGATTAATTAATTTCTCTGTTCTCAACTTAGATCATTGAGAGCTTGTTTTAATATCTCTGCAAGGAGCTTAGCGCAAAAGTTCTGATGCTCTTGCATTCAAATTTTCTCAGGGATCTTTCACCTTCACAGCTGTCTAGCATGTTGAAAAGTTGGGAAAATCTTACAGCAGAGTTCACTGAGGTAATAATAAGTTTTTACCATTTCTCTTGACTTGCGTAATTTGTATGTAATGTTTAACTTCATTTGTCCTTAAAAGTTTTCTTATGTTTTCTGGTCAGTGTTCTTTCATTTCCTTTGAGCTAGAGTATCTTTAACTGTCTCCATGTTCCTAGCATCCCTTGTGCGGAGGATTTGTTTTGTAATCTATTAATCTGAAAATATTGCTTGAATTAGAGATTTCACATAAATGATCGTGAAAAAAATCACTCAGCATTTTTTGGATAACTTTTGAGCATTTCCGTGATACATATTTTTTGTCCATCCTCAGCTCTAAATACATGGTTGTTCTAGATGATCGATTAATTTGTTTGTTTGTTCTATGCTGTTAGATCAATGACAAAGTAATGGAATTGCACCCGTTCATGAGAAACGTGGAAGCAGCTGGTCAGAGACAAGGACTTCCCAACAGCCCAAAGTAAATCTCTTGATATTGTTTTCTTTTCAAACCGAAAAGCATATATGTGTTCAAATTATTTTCTCTATTTTCCTTTTAATTTCCGGCTTTCCTCCAGCAGATCTTCTTGGAAAGTAAGTCTCTTGAAATTAGTTACCTTTGTCCAGTCGTTCTTGTGTATGGGAATATTGATTAGGAAACTTGGTGTATTATTCAGCTGATATGTTATCTTATCTGTATACATAAGTTCCTCTACTCATCGGCTTCTATCGCTCTTCTCAGTAACCCTGTACGCTGAATAAATATTTCACTTTGATGTGACAGAAAGCATACATCCCGAAGCCATTCAAAGCTTGAAAAACAGCTTAAAGCCATGACTGATAAGGTTGCTGCAGTCATAGAATTCATGCTAAGGTGAACTCTACTTTGTCATGGAGTCTTTTTTTACCTTTGAGGAAACTTCTTGTTTTTGTACTCTACATTGCTTGTATGGCGGGTTTTAATTTGACAGTCGTAACTTAATATGTTGTTATGTATAATGTTTTGTACGCATCTTGCGAATTAATCTGAGCCTTTTTTGAACGGAACAGGGAATATATGAAGCCAGTTGAGACTATTCCTTTCCATGAAATTCTATGTTTCAAGAATGTCGATAAACTTCAATCCGTAAGTCTTTTGCATCCTTATTCCTCCCAGATTCATTTATACTTCCATTATTTGGAAGTTTTATAATAGATAATCCATTGTTATATGCTGCTCCTATGGTATCATTCTCATCAACTTAAAGCAAACCGGTTACAGGATCAGTTCTGAGAGAGTCTGAGCATCATTCTTTTTTACTGATTCTTAGAACTTTATTTTACATATGGCTTTCTTGTTCGTTTCCCCCTTAATTTGATGTTTATATCTGTTTTAGGCTTTACTTGGAGATCCGAGAGGCAAGATCCAATCAGATCTACTAGAATCTCACAATATCCTCCACTGTATGTGCTGCAGCCAGAGAGGCACAACTCTATTGCCTTCCATGCACGATACATCGATTTTGTGAGTCTTCCTTTACTTTTGTACATTTGCATTCTCATGTTGTGGTTCTTGAAACAATTCTTTCTTGATTACTTTTTCTTGTCTGGAATATGATTTGAGAAATTCCCGTTCTTACAAACTATCTTTAAAACACATACACATAAACATGAACACAAACTGGTTTCTTTCTCCTTTCTTTGTTTCAATGTGTTACAAAGAAAAGGTTTGTGATGATTGATTATTTAGGTACACGCTGGCACAAGAGCACGCAGATGTTATTAACCTCCATGACTGGTATCAATCTTTCAAGACGATACTTATTACCTGGAATAGCAAAGATAAACAAAAATCAAAGTTATCTTCGAAATCGAAGAAACGCAAGGATATATGCGAAGAACCAGAAGTACCCGCTGAATCATTAATTCAGTATCCTTTTTTGGTATTCAGATTATGTCCTTCAAATAGAGAAAAGAGACTAAAGAGAAGTATTTGAAACAGCAGGAATTGGAAACAAGATTAGTAATCAGTGATCCACCAATGTTCATCCTTGTTTATCTGTTCATATTGCAGGACAATTACATAAATGCACACGACCAAAGATTTCATAATTGATTCCTTAACATTTGATTACAACAGAGCTCGATTTTGCAGAGCTGTAATGGAGCTTCAGATAGCAGGACTTATTCGCATGCCTTCAAAAAGACGTCCAGATTTTGTGCAAAGAGTGGCTTTTGGTTCCTAAGAATAGTGTCAATAATTCCATTGTAAGTATTTATTCTCTTATATAAAATACATCCATTTATAGAAATTTAGAACTGATATAAAATTGTTTCTCAGAATTATGTCTGTGTAAAACTTATTTTCCATGAATTTATTTTTTCCAATATAAAATTGTTTCTCAGAATTGTTCACTTAATGCCAATTGCGTACGACATAATTGAGACTCTTCTTCAACACACATTAGCTCCTTTACCTGTTTTTCCACTTATTCAAACTCATGGGACATGCCGAAGTCTTTATGTGTGAATAATCTCAAGTCTCCTCCGTTAACTCTTTTTATGGGGCCAGAGACGACTTGTGACTTGTGACTTGTACCTCCCTCAACACGCTTTAGGAGGTCTTTATAACTCCTCCATGTTCAAGTTTTGGTTAGTGCAAACATTAACTCCTCCATGTTCAACACACATCAACTCCTTTACCTGTTTTTCAACTTATTCAAACTCATGGGACATGCCGAAGTCTTTATGCGTGAATATTCTCAAGTCTCCTCCGTTAACTCTTTTTATGGGGCCAGAGACTTTTGACTTGTAACTTGTGCCTCCCTCAACACGCTTTAGGAGGTCTTTATAACTCCTCCATGTTCAAGTTTTGGTTAGTGCAACAATTTCCACTTGCCATTGCTGCTAAAACCTCTCTTCTTTTATTTTCTTTTGAAAACCCTAAAATCACAAAATGTCCATAAAGATCCTGGTCACAATTTGCCTCGGGTTCTTGCTGGTGTCGAGATTCACAGACGCAAACGTTGCCAACGTAAATTGTCTGAAGACCATAAAATCCCAAGTTGAAGATCCCAATGGATACTTGAACAATTGGGATTTTTCCAACGACACTTCAGGGTTTATCTGCAAATTCAGTGGGGTCACTTGCTGGCATGATGATGAGAATAGAGTTTTGAGCATTAAACTTTCTCGTTATGGTCTCAGAGGAGTGTTTCCTGTTGGGATTAAGGAATGTTTTGAGTTGACAGGTCTAGATCTTTCTAGCAACAACTTCTCTGGAGCTTTACCATCTAACATAGCCTCCTTCTTTCCAGTTGTTACTTCTCTCAACCTCTCCTTCAATCGATTCTCAGGTGAAATCCCTACCAGCTTAACAAACATTCGCTATCTGAACACACTTATGCTTCAGAATAATCAGTTCACTGGTCAGCTTCCTTCCCAGCTGGTGTTACTTAATCGGCTCACGAAGTTCTCAGTGGCAAACAATCTTCTTACCGGTCCTGTCCCAAATTTCAACAACACCTTAAACTTTGGACCGGAGAGTTTTGCTAAAAACCTGGATTTGTGTGGTTGGCCTATGGATGCTTGCCGTGAAGAAGAAGTTATCTGGGTAGGGAAGATCAGTGCAGCAGTTAGTGCGGTGATCTTTGCACCACTTGGTGCAAGCTTAGGCTGGTTCTTCTTCATTAATGGTAGGAAGGAGAAACAAGGAGATACAAGAAGACACCGAAGCTGGATTTTTCACATTGGGGATTAAAAGACAGATTATCTTAATCATATTATTTTTGCACCTTAATACAACGAATTATTGAAAACAGTATATGCAGTCTTAATGCATGATTATATATATGCCTACAGATAGTTGAGAAAACTATCATTTGACACAAAATGGAGAAATAGTACTATGTTAAAGTTCTTTTACTTTTTTTTTTTTTGTTGTTGTTATAACTGGCCAAAATTGAAAACAAATAAATTCTTTAAGATTAAAAGATAAGATTGGTTTTCTTGTTATATGAAACAAGTATATAAACAGTTTTACTGTTACAGTGATGTACTAGTTTTCTATAATATATTGCTTTTAACTTTTCAAAAGTATTTTGAAAATTCCCGGGAAATATACACCTCAGAATTTAATAACTACATGATGATGATCTATCGATTATCGTTTTTTTTCCCACAGTTAATTCTATTGTTTTTTTCTTCAATTATTTTCTTTTGTTGATGTTGCAAATTGCAATATAAAGTACGAATAAAATTCAAATTCAAAATAATCAAAAACCAAGAACACAAAAATGGCAAGATCCATCTATTTTTGTTTCTTATTCTTATTCATTTCTTCGATATCAAAGCTAACCACAAGCTATCCTCTCTCCACAAAGTCTCGATGGATCGTAGACGAGAATGGCCAAAGGGTGAAGCTAGCTTGCGTGAACTGGCCGGCTCATCTCCAGCCAACGGTGGCTGAAGGGTTAAGCAAACAACCATTAGACTCAATCTCCAAGAAGATTTTCTCAATGGGATTTAACTGCGTTAGGCTCACTTGGCCTCTTGATTTGATGACTAATGACACATTGGCTCTTAATGTTACGGTTAAACAGTCTTTCGAAAGCTTGAATTTGTTTGAAGATGTTCTTGGGATTCAAACTCACAATCCCAAATTACTTCATATTCCCGTTTTCAATGCATTCCAGGTAAATTTAATGTTAGAGCATTGGTCTATTTGATTCGGTTGATGACTATCTAAACGTGATCTAATTCGAAACAATAACAAACTAAGGGAGTTAGTTATTAAACATAGTTAAAACCAAAATCAAACCTAATCTGTGACCATTTAGCTAGCCACACACAAATTTATTTAGAAGATTTAAAATATCATTTCTTTTAGTTAAATCGTCACCAAATTTTGTTCCAACCATTATATTTATAAATAAAAAAATTATTTATTGATAGGTCGCCTAATTAGTACTAGTATGTGTTTCGAACTTGAAAATTAAATTTTTGATTTGTGATGTGAAATACCCTCGATGCCTTCTTCGGCTACCCTAATTTTGATCCCTCGTCTGGGCCAATGGCTTGAGAAAAATGGCTACTCTTTCCCGCAATTTCACTAATGGCGTCGGCATGATCCTTAGGACCGAGCCACGTGGCACTAGAGATTACCCTGATCTCTGGTTCAGGTACATACTTCAAATTTTGTTTCCATTTCCTTAAGTTAACTATATTTTATATTGCTAGTTTATTTATATAGTTATATTTTTTTTTTAAACTAAGAATTTACGTTTTCCGAAAAAAGATATTCTTTCGAATATAGCCACGTGCCGGACGGCGGTGCACACATGTGGTCCCCATTTTTTCTCTCCATAATCATTTAAACTATTGTATGACCATGATTATATATATATATATATCACTTCAAAACATAACTTTCAAGCAATGTAGGACATTTTCCACATTCTACTTACAAAATGAGGCTTTGCAACTTATTGGTCCATGCTCACTTCAATTCAAATCTCACACAATTTATAGACTTATTTGCCTTAGTAAAATTGTGGCCCAACACTAAGTGTTATAAGTGAGAAAAATCTCAGCTACTAAGATGCATTTGTCGTTCAATACAAGTAATGGTGTGTTGCTATATCTTGACGTTCAATACAAGTAATGGTGTGTTGCTATATCTTGACGTGGACGAAAGTGACAACAGCGTCGTCGCTAACCCTTGCAAGTGTTTGACCACGGGTGCTTCGTGTGATCCAGTGAGCCAGTGGTTCAAAGTTGTTTAGTTTCCATTTTCTATGTTTTATTCTTGAGAAAATGTATTTGAAATAAAGACAACAACAATCGAGCTTGGGCATCACTATAAATTACTTACTTTTGAAGATAATTTTTATGATGAAAACTTTGATGTTCAAAATAAATTTTCACCCGGCCCAAAAACAAGGTAAAAATTTTCTGTGTTTTTATGAAAACATGGTAATATTCAAAATAGATCAACATACTACTAAGTACTAAGTACTAATCGTTTATGGTATTTGTGTGATCCAAAGTGAATCTTGTGTAAAGTAACTAGAAATTTCCATAAATTCGTCTCCTGAGGGTTAAAAAGCTTTTCAAGTTCAAATATTACGGGTAGGGAAGGTTTTTTTTGAAATTTCAATAGTAGTGGGCTAGCTGCAATTAAAAATAAATTGGGCTGAGAATTGAAGCCCATGATGGTTCGTTACCTGAAATCTTATATTTCGCCACGTGTCAGTCAACTTAGCCACTGAGAATTGCTAGATTATCTGAGCCATGAGTCATCTAACTAGTCGGTAAAAATAACGACGGACAAACAAAATATGATAAGCCTTCGGTTTCAACCAAGCACCGCTGGTGTTTTATCGGCGTCGGTCAGCCGTGCTGGTTTTATTAAGCGATGCGGGTTAACAAAACCGGGAAGGACCGGCCGGTTCGGAACGATGGCGATGGTGGCGGCGGCGAGTCCTCTCGAAATCTGCGTCAAAGCTTCTATCACTACACCCAACAAGCTCGGAGACTGTTAGCTCTCTTTCTCTCTCCGGAAACTTTGAAATGTGGATGATAAGCTGCAAGTTGATCCCTCTTTCACTCTATTTCAACTTGCAGATAGAGATTTCGTGTTAGCTGAATTGGTGCTTAGTTCGTTTCTTTGGTTAGAAATCTGATACTATCCAAAAAAAAATTCGAAATGTGGATGCTAAAGCTGCAATTTGATCACTGATTGCAGATAGTTACTTAAAATTAAGAATTTAAGAATGTTAAACTTAATTGGTGCTTAATTAGTGTTAAACACAAATCTGCAATTGAATAATTATTCAAAACATTTTTGAAAACTCGATTGTTTCTATGTCTAGTGGCTACTTGTCTTGGTGGTTATGTTTTCTTTCATGAGTTGCTAATGTGGTATAATTTTGTTGATAAGGCCCTTTTTGCCAAAGGGTGTTACTGACTATGGAGGAGAAGTATGTTCCTTATGACATGAAAATGGTGGATTTGAGTAACAAGCCAGAATGGTGAGTGCTTGGATTCTTTCCTTTATGTGTTTCTTAATTGATGGCTGTGGTTTCCTTTGTTCTTTTTGTCCTTTTTAAATATCTTGTGTTCTTGTTTTATGTTTTTTAGGTTCTTGAAAATTAGTCCAGAAGGTAAAGTCCCAGTGGTGAAGTTTGATGAGAAATGGGTTCCGGATTCGGATGTTATAACACAAGCTTTGGAAGAGAAGTATCCTGAGCCTCCTCTTGCAACCCCACCCGAAAAGGCTTCAGTGTAAGCATTCCCCTTTTTTCGGTCTTACAATGCCGTGTGCTTGTTTTTATACAATTGCCTACTGGTTTCTTGGTTAAAAAAGGTTTCATCAACAATTTGCATATTTAACTGTGTGGACGTTTAATTTACTTTTGTAGTGGGTCGAAGATCTTCTCCACATTTATCGGTTTTCTCAAGAGCAAAGATCAAGGAGACGGATCCGAACAGGTTTTATTGGATGAACTTAGTACATTCAACGATTATATCAAAGAAAATGTAAGCCCTTTGTGTCCTCGATCTGTCCATAATACTTCTGAAGATCTTATAGTAGATCTTGTGAGAGCAAAACATATATTTACAACTCTTTTCTTCCTTACGTTGAAGGGTCCTTTCATAAATGGAGAGAAGATTTCGGCAGCGGATTTGTCCTTAGCACCAAAGTTATACCACATGAAGATTGCATTGGGGCATTACAAGAACTGGTCTGTTCCAGATTCACTTTCTTCCGTTAATTCCTACATGGAGGTAAATGTCCGAATAACAAAGCTAGTCATTAGACGTTTGTTCTTTGCAACCGCATTCTCTTTGGATCATTTTGGTTTAACCAAATTGCGCTATGATGATTTACAGAATGTTTTCTCGAGGGAATCATTTGCGAAAACGCAAGCGGAAACGGAAGATGTAATTGCTGGTTGGAGACCAAAGGTGATGGGTTAAGAGAGATGTAGATTTTGGCCTCAATGTATCATCTTCTTCTTCTACTAAACCAACATATATATCAATGTATACAAACAAATATGTCGTGACTGATAACTATACTTAAAATCTATTCAATAAAATTTGGTTGAACCATACTTTAAATCATGTCGTAAATTACATCTCAGTTTGATCAAAAAAGCGTCACACACTGCTAGTTATTTACCGCCAGCAATTACACGATAAGAACAGTGATAATTACGGAATTGCCCTTCTATCATCCAGTCCTTCCCTCCTCCTTGAGGGAAACCTCTAAACCCCATTTTCCTCAGAGGCTTATCCTTTTTTCTCCTGGAAATTTCAAATTTTTTTCTCGCCCTAGATTTTCTCGGGAATCTGTCGGGCGTTTCTACGAAATCTGCCATGATTTTAAAACCGTCTTTGTCTCTACCCACAACCGCTACTACTCTTTTATCTCCGTGCTGTCCTCACCAGCTCAACACTCTCTTCTTCACTCACCGATGCCGTCGATTAATTTCTCCATCCCGCTTGAATTCAAGTTTTTCACAACGTAGATTTTCCTTGTCAGGTATGATTTGTGGCAACAGATTGTTTGCTTATGTTTGTTTTCTAGAGCTAGACATGAACTTTCCCTTGTATTTCAGTAAAGAATTTGATTTGAATTCCTCTTTTATCTTCAGTTGCTGCATCAGGAAATAATGTGTTTACTTCTCCTGAGATATCAAAGACCTTTGATTTTTCATCGGAGGAGAAAATATACAAATGGTAAACTTTCTGCTGATTTATTGGAATTATGACTTTGGATATCGCAATGTGGATAATAATGGACTCTTTCTTTTGGGAATTTTAGGTGGGAATCGCAAGGATACTTCAAACCAAGATTTGACCAAGGAGGAGGCAGCCCTTTTGTGATACCAATGCCACCTCCTAATGTTACTGGTTCTCTCCACATGGGCCATGCAATGTTTGTCACTCTTGAGGTTGTGGAATCCATATTCAGATAATTCACAGTCATTTGGGTATTCATTTTGTGTTTCTATTTTCATTTTAGCTTCTTAGTTTGTTTGTGTAGCTTTAGCTTATTGTACACATATGTGGAATATTAAATAGGCACTTATGTTGCTTCCATTTTTTTTTCTGCATTAGCTGTCTTAGGCTATAGTTCTTCTATTCTCATCACTTTTTGTTTTCATTTTACAGGATATTATGATTCGATTCAATAGGATGAAAGGTAGGCCAACACTTTGGCTTCCCGGGACTGATCATGCTGGAATTGCCACTCAGGTTCATTTCCCCGTTCAAAGTTCATGTTTTGCATGGTATTTCTACTAGTGTTTGCATGTTTGTTTTCTGCCCATTATGATTTTTACATCTTGCTTCTTCCCACTCTATTTCTTTCGCTTCTCTACTAGTCTCACGCATTTTCTCTATTAAAAAGTCCTTGTCTTGTCTTGTAGAGTATATTTTGTATAGATAGTATTTGCATTGTTGGTGAATGTTTCTGAAATATATTACTGAAGCTACTATATTTCTTTACAGTTGGTCGTGGAAAAAATGCTAGCATCAGAAGGCATTAAGAGAGTGGATTTAGGTAGAGATGAGTTTACCAAAAGAGTCTGGGAATGGAAGGAGAAGTATGCTATATAATCACTGCAATGAGTTACTTCAAATATTCGTATTATACTCTGGTGGTGTTCATTCTTCAAACAAGTCTTAAGATATAGATCTTCTGGAAAGATATGCAGTATTTTAAGCAGGAGAAGATTCCTGTATCTTTCTTTTAATTGAGTAATTGATGTCCTTGTACCATTTCAAAGGCCAATGCTTTCATTAAAAGATAAAATCCACTGTATTTGTATCTGATATATTAAGGGTAAGGCTGGGATTATAGTTTTGTGTGGTTTTTCTCAGGTATGGCGGAACCATTACAAATCAAATTAAGAGACTGGGTGCTTCTTGTGATTGGAGTAGAGAGCGCTTCACTCTTGATGAGCAATTGAGTCGTAAGGCATTTTTCTATAGTTCCAATATCTTCTAGATGGTGATTCTTAAAGCAAACTTTAGGTGGTGCTCAAAGTTGATTTATATTTTAGAACCCAAAAATGTCGGCAAGTAAAATATTATGCAGTTTTTAGGTTTTCTTTAAGTTTCTCGTTGATCTTATTTTCAAATCATAAGTACTTACATCCTGAATTCATTCTGTATAT
The DNA here is from genome assembly GCA_028015245.1 of Cardamine occulta. Lineage (NCBI taxonomy): Eukaryota > Viridiplantae > Streptophyta > Magnoliopsida > Brassicales > Brassicaceae > Cardamine > Cardamine occulta. The sequence goes on from CM051385.1 coordinate 5,936,857, forward strand.
TCCTTGATTCTCTTTTACCCTGAATTTTTAGGTGCTGTGATCGAGGCTTTTGTGAAGCTTCATGATAAGGGGTTGATATATCAAGGTGGGCTATTATAAATTTTGGTTTATGCTAGCCTAGCTGTAACTAGTGATCTTCTGTACTCATACAAAGTTTGGTGATTTTGGCATAATGTTTTTCCAGGATCTTACATGGTCAACTGGTCTCCTAATTTACAGACTGCTGTTTCAGACTTGGTGTGCAATGTATCTTATCCCACAGTCTGTTGTTTGATTACCTTGTTTCTTCTTTCTAGAAGTGAGTGTCTTGTTCTTATCAGGAAGTAGAATATTCAGAGGAACCTGGATTTCTATACCATATCAAATACCGTGTAGCCGGAAGGTACTATCCAACTACCAGTACTGCCTTTACTTTTCCTTTTCTACTCTGTCTTTTATGGACCCTTATAGACAGCTAAATTATGTAAAAAGATGACTACTTATTACGTCAATTTGATTATTATATGCTCCTTAAAGTGTGTACAGAGGCTTGATAGGGTTTGAAAAGCGTATCTATCAAGGCTTTAGATTACGTGGTATGATCATTAAACCTTGTGGAACACAACTTTGGGTCTGTAAGAGTTGCTTTGGCAGTAGTTAACCTTAGCTTCTGTTACTAAATTATTCTTGGAAGGTTAGTGACTACCTTTGTTCTACTTTGGAAATGGCTAATCTGATCTTTCCTTGTATAGTCCTGATTTTCTTACGATAGCAACGACTCGTCCAGAGACATTGTTTGGTGATGTGGCCATTGCCGTGCATCCTGAGGTAGGTGACAATATCTCTATTTTTTTTCTTTGATAATAAGATATTGGGAATGATAGATGACACTATCAAAGTCTGTTTCATGTGTTTTCAAGTTTTGGTTTCTTTTTGAATGCTCGGAGTTCAGTTGGTGAACTTAGAATCAAGTTTTATATTAGGAAGGAAAAGTAAATACTTACATTTTCGTTTCTTATTCATTTTTTGAGGTTTTCCATGTATATTTCTTCTACTTAAAAATAAAGTGAAATTGAATATCTGGTCCAGGTAGTTAACCGGGTTTCTGGTCTAACTTTATGTAAGCAGATGTAATCTACAAAGTAGATGATATAGATGATAATTTTTATTGGATTTTCCTATAATTAGTGCTCTTTTTGGGCATCGTTTGAGGATTAATGTTGTGAAATGTATTTGGCATCTGGCAGGATGATCGTTATTCTAAGTATGTTGGCCAGACAGCAATTGTACCTATGACATATGGTCGTCATGTCCCAATTATTTCCGATAAGGTACACTCAGATCTACTGCCTATGCACTCTTTATGATGTCTTTTAGGATCAAATATCTTTTTCTAAATTCAACAAGGTAAAGGCTGCACTGTTTTTGTCTTTGCTATTCTTCTTGCCTTTCTCATCAGTAATTTTGCTGGAGAACTTCTAAGGTCTAGTTACTCAGAAGCAAGAAACTGAAGTTACCTCATAGTATTTTCTTTGCTGCTCTTCGTGCATTTCTCATCAGTATTTTCTGTGTAATGTGGCAGTATGTTGATAAGGATTTTGGGACTGGTGTTCTGAAGATAAGTCCTGGGCATGATCACAACGATTATCTCCTTGCAAGAAAGCTAGGTCTCCCCATCCTGAATGTGATGAACAAGGATGGAACACTAAATGACGTTGCTGGCTTGTTTTGGTAACATTTTGTTTTAAACTTATATGCTAGCTGCATTAGTTTCAATTTTATGAAATGGAAGACCCTTATGTTACTTCTTAATGTCCATGGTGCCTTGACATACATCATATTTCAGTGGCCTTGACCGGTTTGAGGTGAGGGAAAAACTATGGGCAGATCTTGAGGAGACAGGTTTAGCTCTTAAGAAGGAGCCTCATACTTTACGAGTTCCAAGATCTCAGCGTGGTGGAGAAGTATTTTTCTGCTGGCTCGTTATCAATTTTCCAGTTCTTTAGATGTTCATATATATATATATATAATCTCATGCATGGTTTAACTGGTGTTAGGTTATTGAGCCACTTGTAAGCAAACAATGGTTTGTCCACATGGATCCTTTAGCTGAGAAGGCTCTTCTTGCTGTTGAAAAAAAAGAACTTACCATCATACCTGAGAGATTTGAGAAGGTATGCAAGCGGCTGGTTGTGTGTTATTTGTTGCTGAACTGATCTCTGTTTTTCTCTCCTCTTTGGCAAATTCATTGCAAGTTTTCGATTTTGATTGTTTATACTCCATACTTCTGCTGTTGCTTATATTTCCTGTCGCCACTTGCAGATATACAATCACTGGCTGACAAATATTAAGGATTGGTGCATAAGCCGGCAGCTATGGTGGGGACATCGCATACCAGTTTGGTATGTGGTTGGAAAAGATTGTGAGGAGGACTACATAGTTGCTAGAAATGCTGAAGAAGCCCTTGAGAAAGCCCATGAGAAGTATGGATTAGATGTTGAAATATATCAGGATCCAGATGTTCTTGACACCTGGTTTTCCAGGTTAGTTGTTCAGTTGGATTTATTTGGAGATGATTTTTATTCTGTACGTCAGTGTTATAGAAAGAGCTCTAGTTTAAGCATGTGAAATTTTCTGTTCCTTCGATACGCAATGAATGAGTGCTTTTACTTTCACAACATATGCCACTGAAATATCTTCCTGATTTTACAAGAACTTCCTATATAATTTACCTAAGATGTTTTTTTCTGCAGCTCATTGTGGCCATTCAGCACTCTTGGCTGGCCCGATGTATCAGCAAAGGATTTCAATAACTTCTACCCTACAAATATGTTAGAAACAGGGTACATTCCTTTCTTTCTTGTCAATCAGGAAAACAGTGGCTGCTACTATCAGGGCTAATGTTAATGGTAGACCTTTCTTCAGGAAAACGTTTTGGACCAACAACACTTTTTCTGTTTACAATAACTGATGTCTTAAATTTAGTAAAACTTGGAAAGAAATGCGATTTTGTTGCAGTTTGTGTCTTTGAATTTTCATTACTTCCTTTAAATAACTATTTGTCCTTTTGTTTGGACAGGCATGACATACTATTTTTCTGGGTAGCAAGAATGGTTATGATGGGAATAGAATTTACAGGGACCGTCCCATTTTCTCATGTCTACCTTCACGGACTTATACGGGACTCTCAAGTAAGTTTAGGGATTTTGCTTTGTCTAGTAAATGTTTTCTTTTTTCAGGACGAGATAAATACTAAAACATTGATCGTTGAGGCTTTTCATATCATTATCGTTCTGTATCTCCATGTAGCTGACCAGATTAATTGAAATTTTCAGGGGAGAAAAATGTCAAAAAGTCTTGGGAATGTCATTGATCCTCTTGACACAATCAAAGATTTTGGCACTGATGCTCTGAGATTTACGATTGCACTAGGAACTGCTGGTCAGGTTTGATCTCTTATATGTTTTGGTAGTTGAACCATATTTTTTTTTTGGTATGTCTTACATTAAGATGTCATATTTATGTATATTTTCCTTTCATCTTTTCCCCATTGCCTTTTTGTTAGGATCTGAACTTATCTACTGAGAGGTTAACTGCAAATAAAGCATTCACCAACAAACTATGGAATGCTGGAAAGTTTGTGCTGCAGAGTGTGCCTAGTCTAAGCGATACATCTGCTTGGGAGAATTTGCTGGCCCTTAAGGTTTGCTTGCTTCTCCATCTCCACTAGACAGTATAAGGGAACTGTGGTATCCCTTTGTCCTTTTAGTGACAGACTAATTATGATGCAAAGTCTAAACTCATTTAAAAAATGTTAAAGGCTATATATGTGTCGAGATGGGTTGATGGACCACAAAAGTCTCAGAAAAAAACGAGGTAGCATTAAATATAGGAGATTGGTCAGGCCTCTTTCATGGAGCGTCTCCTTCTGCTAACCATTTACCATAACTTAAAACAGTTGCAGAATCGCAGTAGAAGTGATAAGCTACCTTGGGCTGATTAAGTTACATAAATCACTGCTGCTCTCTTAGTATTGATTTGTTGTAAAATTTCACAATGTCTTATAATACAAAATTTCTGACATTTTGCATTTTTTTTCAGTTGGACAAAGAGGAAACCCTGCTCAGTTTACCCTTACCTGAATGTTGGGCGGTATAGTATTTTACCCCGAAGTTATCAAATAGTATCAATCTGCCGACCACCTTATATTCCTTTTGTATTATTTTCAGGTGTCAAAACTTCATATTCTCATTGATTCTGTCACAGCAAGCTATGAGAAGTTGTTCTTTGGGGATGTAGGAAGAGAGACATATGATTTCTTTTGGAGTGACTTTGCTGATTGGTATCACCACCTGAACCCTTAACAACCAATACATGTTTCATGGACTTAACTGACTGACTGACTAGTCTTATTCTCTACTCTTAAGGTATATTGAAGCCAGCAAATCTCGACTGTACGGATCTGGAGGCAATTCAGTTTCTGTGGTTTCTCAGGCAGTTCTGTTATATGTCTTTGAGAACATACTTAAGCTGTTGCATCCATTTATGCCGTTTGTGACTGAGCAGCTATGGCAGGTAACATGCTCTCAATTTTTCCTATTTGGGTTTTTCAGTTCCACATTTGATAGCCCTTCACCATTTACTTAGGCCAACTGCACTAGACATGATTTTCCTTGTACCTTTGTCTTAGTATGCTCATTGGACCGTTTTGACCAATGCATGCTTAAGCTGTTATCTCTCAGGTTTTTCTGGTAGTGTAGCTTTGTTTTGAGCATGATGTAAAAAGATCCAAAAGTTAGTCATATGTGGTTGATTACTTTGGTAATGCAACCAATTATTTCAATCTCACAAAACTATGTTCCGAATACATTTTTATTTGCAGGCACTTCCCTACAGGAAAGAAGCGCTCATTGTGTCTCCATGGCCACAAAGTTCACTTCCCAGGAATGTTGAATCAATAAAAAGATTTGAGAATTTACAAGCTCTGGTCAGTATGAATTTCTGCCTTTATATATACATTCTGCAAACCTCCAACCATATGTTGACACCTTGCCTATTACATCACAGACCAGAGCAATTCGAAATGTACGAGCAGAGTATTCAGTGGAACCAGTAAAGCGTATATCTGCCTCAGTTGTTGGAAGTGCAGAGGTTGTTGAATACATTTCGGTCAGTAACTTGTGCCTTAGCATGAAATTCTTAAAAGCTATTGATTTGCCTTGTGTTTCCTTGTTAAAAGCTGTGTTTTTGTGTCGGCGCAGAAAGAAAAGGAGGTGTTAGCACTTCTATCAAGGCTTGACTTAAGCAGCGTTCATTTTACCAATGCCCCGCCTGGTATAGTAATCTTTAACCCATTATGCTCTCTTCTTTTCTTTGTTTTCATCTTATCTCGATTATTTACATTTTTGCGGATTCCTCTTCAACTCGTGGTCACATTAAAACTCAACATGGTTGGGTCCTTCAGATGATGCAAATCTCTCAGTCCACGTTGTAGCCAGTGAAGGACTAGAGGCATATCTACCTCTTGCTGCCATGGTTGACATATCTTCTGAAGTCGAACGCATTTCCAAACGTCTCTCCAAGATGCAAACTGAATATGATGCCCTTGTAACTCGCCTCAATTCACCAAAGGTATACCATTACCAACAAAAGAATATTTTAAACACTTATTAGATTTAGTTTTCGATAAGCTTTTTAAAATTGCGGTGCTACGGTTTTAAATTGCTTGTTTTACACAATTTTGAAACGCGATATGTAGTTTGTGGAGAAAGCTCCAGAAGAAGTAGTGAGAGGTGTAAAGGAGAAAGCAGAAGAAGTAGAAGAGAAGATAAAGCTGACCAAAGCTAGGCTTGATTTTCTGAAGTCTACTTCTTTTCTCAGTAAATTCACAACATCCAGGTAATTATTATTCTCTCTCACGTTCCGGCCCGGCCCATATTGGCCCATGGAAAATCAGATGTCTTTTTTGGAAACTCCACAGTTTAGTTTGAAAATCCCCTCCAAAAATGATTTTTTTTTTTTTTTTGTCGTCGTGATTTTAGAGAGAATAAATTGTCAACTTTTTGTATCAGTGTCCGTTTGACAAAAAAAAGGAATAAAAAAAATTGTATCAGTGTCCTACTGTCGGCTCCATAATGCCTTTTAAAGCATGAACAGTTTTCAAGCAAAAGAAAAGTGCGTATTTTTATATTTGTTGATTATGCCACAATCGTATATTTATTATTATTATTTAATTTTCTCACCAACTAGGCCAAATGTATGTATTATTTTCAGTATCTGTTTTCCAAAACTCAAGAAATTTTTTTTATCCATATTCAATTTATTAGGGATGGTATTCAGTTTGGTTACGGTAAAAAAAAACTTTGGTTTTTTAAAGTAATTTGGTTTTCATTTTTGGATGCGAATTTGGTTTAGTGTAATTTAGTTTCATTTGGCGAAATTGAATACTCCACACCTAAAATAATGCTCTAACGACAGAAAAAAATAGTAGTAAGCCACACCTAAAAGCAAAAGAAGCATTAAGAAATTCCCTCACTTTAATCCTTTTCCTTTTTTTATGTTTCTTTTGACAACCAAAAATTCATTATCACGCTCTTTTTACCTTTCGACCGCATCTCTCTCCAACAGTTTTCTAATTTAATTTTCTGAAAAGAAAAAATTCTTAATCATGATAACAAACTGTGAACCAAATCACTAACATAATGATTAGTGGAGTTCGTAAAAATAATATACGAAACAAACAGCATTACTGTTCAGAAAATTACTCCACTTCTCTTTAACATCTGAATTCTGAAAGATTGCAGCCAAAAACCGCAAGTCTGATTTGTAAAATTTATTCCGGTTTAGTTCTTAATTACGGTTCAGGTCTAAACCAATTTAAAACTAGACAAAGACAGCGTGGTTTGCGCATGTTACCCGACAACATCATTCTCTCTCGCTATTCCTCTCTCTCTCTCTCTTTTCTCTCAGTCTCACCCTAGGAAGCAGAGGAGCCAAAATCAATGGCGGCCAACAATTTCGCGACGAAGCTAAGCAGAAACACCAATAGAATTACAGTAATCTTGGTCTACGCATTCCTTGAATGGCTTCTTATGTTCTTCATCTTCCTCAATTCTCTTTTCACTTATTTAATCGTCAAATTCGCCTCTTTCTTCGGCCTTAAGCAAGTCTGCCTTCTCTGCCCTAAGCTAGACCGAATCTTCGAGCGAAACCCAGAAAACAGATTCACTTACAGACAGCTTTTATGCCAAAACCACGTCGCGGAGCTCGCAAGTCTCAGTTTTTGCAAAACTCACGGGAAGATATCCGAATTGGCGAACTTGTGCTCAGATTGCTCAGATCGAGAAGAACGGAGCAACATTGGTTTAGGGTTTTGCACATGTTGCCAGAAGAGTTTGGCAGAAAAGCCCTATCCTAATTACTTGCTTATCAAGTCATCAATTTGGGGGAAAACTCTGAGTGACAGAGATAATGGAGGATTGATCTTAGAGATGATTGATGATGACAAAATTGGAGATGGGTTCGAGACAGAGAGAGAATCCTATCCGTTAGTGTACTTGAGCGAGAAAGCAGAAGAAGGTAAGAGACAAGAGCAGCAAGTGATTTCAGATGTTGAGAGCTATGGTTTAAGCTTGAGAGAAGTGTCTGAGGAGGATGGGTTAAGATCTATCATCAGCAATAATTTTCTCGGGAACGAAGACGAAATCCCAGAAGCTAAATCCAGAGTTTCAGACGATGAACAAAGAAATGATAACACAGGCAATGTTGCCACAGATGGGGAAGATAAAATTTCAGGTATAGTGAAGAACACTAACCAAAAGTCTGAAAATTTATTTTTTGATTGGTTTTTGGGGTTAATAGATCCTTCAACTGTGATTAAAAACAGGTCCTGTGGAAGAAGAAGGAGCAGATTTGTTGAATGACCAATTTGAGACCAAAAGTTTCACTTGTAAACTAAAGAATGAAGCTTTTGTTATTGAAAATCTCTCTGCCGGATTCGATCCTCTTCTAGAAGGTCTTTTGCACTTATGTATGCATCTTTGATTTGGTTTGTATATCTATGTGAAGCACTTCAGGCCTGAACAGAGTTTTTTCTTTTATAGGTAGCCAAAATGAAGAAGAAGAAGAAGAAGATAAAGAAGAAAAGACTAAGGAGCTTCCGGAAACTCCAACTTCAGTTAGTACTTTATTGAATAAGAAACTTCGTTTTCTTTCCAAAAATGAGTACGAAGATGCAGAAGATTGGAGTGTATTAGTGAATGAGATGGACGGTGGCGATCCTATAAAGACTATTGAAAGGCTGAGAGAGACTGTGAGAGCAGAACAAGAAGCCCTGAGAGGTTTATATGCAGAGCTGGAAGAAGAAAGAAGCGCGTCTGCAATATCAGCTAACCAGACGATGGCAATGATCACAAGGCTACAAGAAGAGAAAGCGAAAGTTCAGATGGAAGCGTTGCAGTATCAGAGAATGATGGAGGAACAAGCCGAGTATGATCAAGAAGCCTTGCAGCTGTTGAATCATTTGATGGTGAAACGAGAGAAAGAGAAGGAACAACTCCAGAGAGAACTTGAGGTTTATCGAGAAAAGGTTTTGGAGTATGAATCGAAAGCTAATAACAAAATCACAATCACGAAAAGCAATTGCGAGGTTGATGATAATGATGATAAAAAGGAGGAGAATAGAGAAGAGGATGATTCTTCTGAGATGGATGTGGATTTGGAGAAGATAACAATGGATTGTGTAAAACATATGAGCATGCTTGATGAATCTTTATCAGAGTTTGAAGAAGAGAGGTTAGTGATTTTGGATCAGCTTAAGGTGTTAGAGGACAGGCTTGTAACAATGCAGGACAATGAGGAGGATCCGAAATTTCCAGGAGAATTCAGCAATAGTTACGAAGAAGGGAGTTATGAACAACATGAAGGACTAACAATGGCATCAATGGCAAAGAGTCTGCTTCCTCTTCTAGACGCAGCAGAGAACGAATCAGAAGACGAGGATCAAGAAGAAGCGGAATCCGCTGAAAAGAACTTTGGTTCGGAAAGCGAGAAGCTAGAGATCATCAAACAAGTTGATAGTGTCTATGAGAGGTTACAAGTGCTGGAAACAGATGGAGAGTTTCTGAAAAACTGTATGAGTTCGGCTAAGAAAGGTGACAAAGGAACAGATCTTCTTCAAGATATATTGCAACATCTCCGTGATCTTAGAAACATTGAACTTAATGACACAATTGAAAACCAGACGACACAGGACGAGTGATATTTGTTAACAAGAACTATGAAGTCTCTCTCACAATTAGTCAGGCAGGTTTCAAGAACTGGAATCAATGTCTTTGCACTACTCAATGGAGGATCTGAGAATTACAGAAATTCTTAGATGTTTCTTGTTTGTGTTTTCTTTTTATTTGGAGTAACGACAGGTTTCACACTAGTCTTTGGATTTGTATGTCATGTAAATTTGTTTGTGTTTCTTGTAGTTTATGAGAGTTGTCAGTTGGAAAATAATTATTTTAAAAAAAAAGTAAATGAAATGTTCATAATAATTACATTTGACACAAAAGCAAAAAAAAATTTCTACAACATTCTGAACAGTTTGTAAGTGATTGCAGAAAACAAATTGCTAGAAAACAGAATGTACAGTATAAATTGAGAACATTTGCTATCTTCTTTCATTTTTCTGAACAGCATATCTGCTTCAAGCCGTAGGCCTTTCTTGTACAAACAAAGTATTGCAACTATAGCAAATATAGCAAATAAAGCCAAAACGTAATTCCATGTTTGATTCTTTTCCTATTAATATAAATAAAGTTTAATTTTCCCTAATCGGCTAATCCTAGATATGAACTTTAACCTAAATGTATCTTTGTTTTGATTAAATTTTCAATGACAAGAAATTTCATTTTGTGTTTTGCTTGATTTATCTTTTTAAACCGAACTAAATCAAATCAAACCGAACATAACATAAACCAATCCGAACACAAAGAATCAAATTAACTAGTTTTCGGGTTGGCGAGTTTTTGTGTTCGAGTTGGTTTATGTTATGTTCGGTTTGGCTTGATTTTAGTTTTATTAAAACCAAATTAACTGAACTGAACCTAATTCAAACCTAAACCGAAATTCCCACATCCAGTTGGACCAAGCTTAACCTAACTTGGTCTTAAAATATTGATTTAACTTTTTCCAAGCGAGTTCCCCTTATGAAATATAGTTCTTGTAAAAGGAAAATTCCCCTAAAGCAAAATACCGACTTTGTAAGATAAAACAAAAAACATATAGTTCATAGAGACTTTAAGAACCTGGCTAAAATTAGATATGCATTTAGTTAAAATGTCGTTTGCTTGGTCTAACTAAAATTACATATCTAATACATATTTACAAGCACCACATAGATGTTTGCAATGGTCAATCTCGTTATACATAAAAGACACAAATAGAAAAGAACAGGTAAAAACGGAAGTTGTTATGCCATATCTTCTTATGACTTGTATAATAAAGTCTGTCACCTAAAATAGCTTAAAACTTAAAATGTAAGCTAATCAAGTAAAGAGCCTAAATTATGTAACCACCTAAAACTATGTCAAACTTCCCAAAGTGGTTGTTCAGTTTATTTAATCTAGTAACAGTTAAATTAAATTTAAAATGCAAATTTTATTTGTTAATAGTAAAGGGTTTATGAAACATACTAATAAAAATTGACCGAATTTCCAAGTTTATTAATTTGAAATTGTGTTTAAATTCGTGTTAAGAAACCATACAAATGAATTTTGATGAATAAAAGTATCTTTTAAAATGATTAATGATTTAACTATTACAAAACTATTCAAAACCCCAAACTTATACTTGAGAGTTGAGACTTCCCATATAAATACCACATTTGCTCATATACACAAAAAATATAATAATGTTTCAGTTTACATAGACCTCATGATTCTACTTTAGGGAGAAAAATGCATCATTAGTCTCATCTTCTGTTCTAAAAATCTCTGCTTATCTCCGATTATTCCCCGTCTAATCGTTAGACCCACCTTTGTTGTTCGACTAGTGCATAATTGCTAGATCCACCTTTGCCGCTAGATAATTTTTTTTTTATTATTTAGACATTTATATTAGGAGTTTTTGTGATATTTTACAATAATTTATGTTCGAAATTTTAATGAAAATCATAAAATTTTGTCTTAAAAATACGTTTTTATGTGTTTATTGCAATTTTAAAAATAATTAAAAAAAATTTAATTATAATGGATTAATATATTTAAAAACATTAAAATAGTCTTAAAACCCTAAAACTAATCCCCGATTAATCTCTTTTTAATTTCTGATTTATTGATTAAGCGCTAAATTCACTCTTATCGCCTGACTAACGCCTAGCAACTTTTAGAATATGGCCTCATCTCATGTGTTCTTTACCAATGGTCACATGCCCGTTTTACTTTTGCAGTCCTAATAATAAGATATATACTATTCTTATTCGAATTATTTATCTACTTCAAAAGAAAAATATACATATATATATATATCGATGATCGCAATAGCTAGCTATTGCCGATGATGATTGATGAAAATAATGTATATATATATATATATACTGATGATGGCAATAGTAGCTTCTTTGCGATGATGATTGATGAAAATAATGTTATTTTTCTTTTGAAGTAGATAAATAATTCGAATAGAATAGGTTCTTACCAACTTCACGTACAAACAAATGATTGAAGTATAGCAAATATCCATATTTTTGCTTGCCAAAGTGATATTATTATTTTCTTATATGACGCATTATATATTATATACCAACCGTCAAGGCCTCAAAATTATATTTCAATCGTGAACAAAAAATAATTAAATGCCGAACGTTGACAAAAGAAACAAACACAGCGGAATAATTATAAGTTTCGCTGTCAGTTTGATTGGACTAAAGAACAGTTTGGGGTCACTTTCGTCATTTTACCAACCTTCACGTTCTTAATTTCTTCTTTCTATCTCATTTTATTAATTTAATCAAGTTAAATTATTAGTGGTTTAGTTCTTTTTATTATTCATCGGATCGGTAGGAGAATCCAATTTATTTTTAATTACTACGTTTTAAAAAAAAAATTCATTTTGTTTGCCTTAGTTGGAGAGTGGCCACTCTGGAGACAACCACACCTGCCATTATCATTCTTGGTTAGTTCGACCCCTCTTTCCTTAATCCCACCGATTCGAATCATTCTCTCTATCTCTCTCTTCATCTCAATCCAATTTTCGGACAAACATAAAAAATCGACCTTGCAAGTTCGAATCTAGGTAAATTCATCATTGGTCTCTAATCGATCAACTTCAAGTTGACCGCGGCGGTGACGGCGATCGGTGGCTCTATGGCTTCTAAGACTAAGTAAGAGTCTTACTCTGTTTCAGTCTGTGTTTAAGTTTTATTCTATTTCTCTGCGGTATTATTTTTAGTAGATTCAGATCTGATCTAAGTTTCTATGATTCGTGTTTTCAAAATAAAATTACTATTTTGAGAAATTAATTGTCAATGATCGAGTTAGATCTAACTTTATTTTTACTTCTTTTGCGACAATTTTCAATCTTTGAAGATTTTAATCTAACTTGTGTTGTTGTCTTTGTGGAAACAGAACTAGTTTGCCCGAAACTACTACTACTACTACTTCCGCGGGAAAATCATCTCCTGCAACTCCAAGAATAACAAAGTTGAGTAGGCCACTGAATAAATCCGATTCTAACTCTGCTTCACCGACTCCAAATTCACGTCTTTCACTTGATCGTTCTACCACAAGTTCAAAGTCTTCTTCTGTTGAGAGACGAGCACCAAAGGTTCCAACTCCACCTGAGGTAAAGTGTTGATTTTTATTTTAATTCCTCTGTATATGAATTGCCCATTGATAAATATAAACATATGTTGGAACTGCTTTGACATGCAATGTTTATTTAACATGAGACAGTTGACATCAATTTTTGTTTTCTATATTGATTTGCAGAAAACTCAAACGCGAGTAGCTGTGAAAGGAACAGAACCGCAGACTCGGTTGAGTCAAATCAAGGAAGATTTGAAGAAAGCGAATGAGCGGATAACTTCATTGGAGAAGGAGAAAGCTAAAGCACTTGATGAGCTCAAAGAAGCTAAAAAAGAGGCTGAAGAAGTTATTGGGAAGCTTGATGATGCTTTAAAAGCTCAGAAAAAAGTTGAGGAGAATTCTGAGATTGAGAAATTTCAAGCTGTTGAGGCAGGGATCGAGGCAGTTCAGAACAACGAAGAAGAATTGAAGAAAGAGCTTGAGAATGTCAAGAACCAACATGCTTCAGATTCTGCTGCTCTTCTTTCGGTTAAACAGGAGCTTGAGAAAATCAATGAAGAATTGGCTGCGGCCAATGATGCTAAGAGTAAGGCCTTGAGCCAAGCAGATGATGCAAGTAAGACGGTTGAAATTCATGTAGAAAAAGTTGAGATCTTGTCTTCAGAGCTGACGCGGTTAAAAGCTTTGCTTGATTCAACCCGAGAAAAGAAGGCCATATCGGGCAACGAGATGGTTGCCAAATTAGAAGATGAGATTGTGGTTTTGAAAAGAGATCTTGAGAATGCGAAAAATTTTGAGGCAGAGGTGAAAGAGCAAGAGTTGATCATCGAGAAGCTTAATGTCGACCTAGAAGCTGCGAAGGTGGCGGAGTCTTGTGCACACACCTCATCTGAGGAGTGGAAGAGCAGAGCCAAAGAGCTGGAGGAACAGCTGGAAGAAGCTAACAAGTTGGAGAGGTCTGCTTCTCTATCTTTGGAATCTGTGATGAAACAACTCGAAGCCAGCAATGATAAATTGCATGACACAGAATCTGAAATCACTGGTCTGAAGGAGAAAATCGTGACGTCAGAGACAACAATTGCTAGACAAAAGAAGGATCTTGAGGAATCTGAGCAACGGTTAGGCAGTGCAGAAGAAGAATTATCTAAGATTGGAAAAGAAGTAGAGAACTTGAAGAGTGCTCTTGAAACTGCGGAAGAGGAGAAGAATCGGGCTTTAAAGAAGGAGCAAGATGCTACTTCAAGTGTTAAAAAGCTCTCGGAAGAGAAAAGCAAGCTCTTATCAGATCTAGAGAGCTCAAAAGAGGAAGAGGAGAAGAGTAAGAAAGCAATGGAGAGTTTAGCTTCGGCTTTGCACGAAGTGTCAACCGAAGGAAGGGAGTTGAAGGAGAAGTTGTTGAGTCAAGGTGATCACGAGTATGAAACACAGATAGAAGATTTGAAGTTGGTGATTAAGGCGACGAACGAGAAGTATGAGAATATGCTTGACGAGGCGAGACATGAGCTCGATGTTCTTGTTAGTGCGGTCGAACAAACCAAAAAACATTTCGAGAGCTCAAAGACGGATTGGGAGATGAAAGAAGCCAATTTGGTGAACAACGTGAAGAAAATGGAAGAAGAAGTTGCTTCGATGGGGAAAGAAATGAATAGGTTGGATAATTTGCTGAAGAGAACCGAGGAAGAAGCCGATGCAGCTTGGAAGAAAGAAGCCCAGACGAAAGAAAGTTTAAAAGAAGTGGAAGATGAGGTGATTTATCTTCAGGAAACTCTCGGGGAAGCCAAAGCTGAAAGCATGAAACTAAAGGAGAATCTGTTGGATAAAGAAACTGAGTTTCAAAATGTGATTCATGAAAACGAGGATCTGAGGGCCAAGGAGGATGTTTCTCTGAAGAAGATCGAGGAGTTATCGAAGTTACTCGAGGAAGCAATATTGGCTAATAAGAAGCAAACGGAAGAGGAGAATGGCGAGCTCAGTGAGAGCGAAAGAGACTATGATGTGCTACCAAAAGTGATTGAGTTCTCTTCTGAGAACGGTCATAGCAGTGTAGAAGAGAAATCTCCTAAAGTCGAAACCCTCGATCGCGAAGCTCCACAAGAGCAGATCAACACTGGCAATGGCAATGGTGTGGAGGAGACAGACGTGAATGGAAAACCCGAGGCGAAAGACTTGAATGGAAAACCCGAGGAAAAAGACTTGAATGGAAAACCCGAGGCAAAAGACTTGGATGTAAAACCCGAGGAAAAACCCGAGAAGAAGGAGAAGAAAGAAGAATCTCCAGAGGATGATGACAAGGATGATTCGGTTGAAGTTATATTCAAAATGTGGGAAAGCTGCCAAATCGAGAAGAAAGAAGCTTTTCCCGACAAGAAATCAGAACTAGAGTCTCAAGAAGAAGAGGAAGATTCAAGCAAAATCGATGAAAGTAACCAAACCTCAACAGACAACATCGATGAAACCGGAAACGTTTTAACAGGAGAAGATGAGCTTATGATGGAGAAGAAGATCAAGAAGAAGAAGACTTTACTTGGTAAAGTTGGGAACCTTCTAAAGAAGAAAGCACCCGTAAACCAGAAATAACAAACTCTTCAGAGGTAAGCAAAGAAAGTAAAACTTTATATAAAAAAAATACAAAATATCGGTATACTCTTTTGATTTCATCAGTGTTTATTATATATATCTTTGTTGGTTCTTGATTCTTTTCTTCTTTTTCCGATTTTAACAACAATGGTTTTTTCCATCTTTTTGTGTAAAGGCTTGTGTTTTTCTTTTATTCTGCTTTTTATAATTTAACTGCAACAACAACAACACCGCCGTTTTAAAAACCGATCAACCTCCATGAACGCGAATAAGCTCTTTCACAAGCAGCTTTGATGAATCAAATGATCCCAAAACTCCAAGAACACAACCCAAAACAACAAAACCGAGATTCGCGGTTCTTGTGAATCTCGACATTTCGTCCCAGCAAATCTTTAAGTAGAAAGCAGACGGTAATGTCACAGCGATAGTGACGCTAACCAACGAGCCCGTGAGGCTCAAGACATAACCGAAGTAAGGGACGGATAAAGCCAATGCAAGAATGACCAGCAACAGAGTGGAGCCTACTAGACCACGAGCCACGAGCTTGGTCCGATCAGTCATGGTCGAAGGAAGGCTACGTTCGAGCTGGATGGCTAAAGGAGCGAACTCTAAAGCGTATTTGGTCATTGGGGTCAGTACAGTGGCCCAGAGAGCGATCTTTGTAACTAGTAAATGTTTTGGAAGACTGAGGGTAATTTGGGGATTTACGCTTGGTCCGAACATCTTCGCTCCTGTGATGGCTAGTGCTGTGTACAGAGCCGTCACCGTAGCAAAGCTTACTATCGACACCTACGTATTCAAATTTTCCCAGTATTACTCTCTCCGTTTCAAAATATAAGACGTTTTAGATCAAAACATGCATATTAAAAAATTATTTTTACTTTAAAAAAATATTATTTAATATATAAACAAAAATAATTTAATCAATTATAAAAAAAACTATAAATTATTATTGGTCACACAGTATTCAATAAAATAAAAAGGCATATCAAAATGTGAGAACACTTTATATTTTGAAACACAACAAAAGTTCTAAAACGTCTTATATTTTGAAACGGAGGGAGTAGGTTTAAGTATATAATTTATTTTGGAACAAATAAAATCAATGTGTATAAATTTATCAAAATGGGTAATGCAAACTTTAACTTTAAAATTTGTTTTTCTTAAAATATTTCTATGAATTAACACTCGCAATAACAATTTACAATTATCAAAAAAAAAAAGTTTAACGATATTTCTAACGTACCTTTGTGAATTTGGAGGGATCTTTCATGGAAGTGTATAGATTAGGAAATACGATGTGTCCACCGAAGCCGAACAAATATATTCCTGAAACCGTCGGAATATTCCCTAACCGAAGCATCTGAATCTTTCCATCGTCAATAACGCCTCCGAACACGGCCGTGTAAACGACCGACCCAAATATAATCGCCGACATAAGAATCCCACCGGAAGAAAGAAACGAGATCGAAGACAAATCCCTAATCCAGAGGCTCGGCAAGGCGAGAGCCACCGCAACCGCTGTCAGCTTTGCCGCCGGGAAATGACCGTTGCAAAAATGAGTAAAAGTGGCGGGAAAAGCGGCGGAGATGTTGTCGTGGAGGGAGATGGTGTAAGAGACTAAGGCCATGAAGATTTCGAGGTATATGAAGACGGAGGCGATGAGGCGGCCATGGCGGCCGAAGGCAGAGTGGCCGACGTCGGAGTAGGATTTGGATTTGGGGTTGCGGCGGAGACAGTTTCCGAGGATGTGGGAAGTGTAGGTGGTGAGGATTCCGAAGGATATGAGGAGGAATATTGAGATCCAACCGCCGCTTTCCACGGCGTATGGCATTGATAGTTGACCTAGTCCTGTGTTACCGGAGAAACGTGACGTGATCAGAGTTGGCTATTATGACGAATAAAAAATGATCGTAATTATAGTCTTAAGAAAAATAAAAATGAGGAAATAACTATACTGTTAGGATTGGTAAGTACGTAAGACTGGTTTTTCATATGAAGTAATTACAAACAAAACAAATTTATAAGAAAAAATCATCTTACTAGCTTAGCTAAAACATTCGTAACACTCATGTGCAACAACACTCAATAACTACACAAATATAATAATTGGTTTGGATGATGAGAAACAAAAAATGATTTGGTGCGTCATGATATTAAGTACGTACCAATGAGCATACCAACCATGTTGATAACAGAATGAAGAAAGGAACTATTCTCAGACGCCTCCAAACCCAACTCTTTAACAGGTTTCTCGTGGTCACATTCACACCATTTATTTTCCTCAACACACGCAACGCAAATCATCGTTCCCGACATGATTCTACTACACAGCCACTAGCTAACGTATACTTTGATTGAGATATGTATGTTTGATGTGTCAGAGAAAGAGGGATCGTGTTGCTGTTATTTGTAGATGAAGAGGAGACGCACTGTACAATGAAGAATTTTATATTATAAAAAAAAGGTATGACTTCGTACACTGTTGTTTAGTATATTCGTTGGCCTTCCAATGGAATTGGAAAGTGGTTTTTGTTGTTTATTTAAATTTTGTAGCATATTAGTTAGGAGGAATCATATCACATTCGAGGGGAATGTCCATACGTCACACATGAAGTGAATCATGACATACATAGAAAGGAAAAGACTCATATGATATGGTATTCTAGAAAACCAGATATAATCTAAAAATTGTCGGGTTATCAGAACAAAATCACTATTCAAACAATCAAACTAATTGATTGCACCTTTTAACAAGATGTGTTTAAAAAAAAAAAAAGAAGAAGAAAGAAAATGTGTTAGTGTTAACTACTAGTGTTTCACCGAGCAAAACGTCTCATTAATTATAGACCGATACTAGAGTTCAAAACATTGGTAACATGTATAACAAATTTCAAAAAAAAAAAAACATTGGTAACATGTATTTGTCCACATATAACTTAACTCTCTCTCTCTTTTTGTCAATACTTCAAAATGTTGAAAGTGTTTTAATCCACATATAACTTGTTTTGTCAATTTAAATATACAATCGGTATGCAAGTAAATGTATATTTAGTTACTTTACCATTTATATAATTATAATTAATAGTTTCACTCTATTGATCGATGCCAAAATCTTCTTTTTTAACAACATTTTTACTTTAACTCAGACTAGATGAAGAGTTGAACGGTTGAACCCACGCCACTATAGGTTATGTAGACACCTCCAAACCGGTGCCACTGTTTGGGATCTTGAGATCGAGGATGGTTTTATTTGTTAATATATAGGATCAATCTATGGGTAATACTAATTGCAGACATGGTTATTAGAAATTAGAAGGGCTACATTTCTGAATTCTAAATTTTATAAACATAAACTTGTATATGAAAAGCGTTTTTGGCATATTATGATGTTATTTTTCTACCCATATATTATAAAATATTCAAAATGATGATAGATACCAGAAAGATGTTAAGATTGAATCTGATTGTGCTCCAACTTAATGAATTTGATCCATACCTGTCGAGTGTTGATCGGGGGGCCAGATCGACCTCACGAATTATATCTCTATTTATATCCAAGCGATTTATATTAAAATTTTATTAAGGTGACTATTGACTAATTAGAAGAATCAAATCGATATAGTAAGGAATACGATATTCTTTCATGCAATGTACATTAACTTGGTCCATATATATATATATATATATGTATAGAAATGTAATATCTTTTATGATAAATTTGAAAATCTTAATAAACCCACTATTACTGTTGATTAAAGATGCATAGCTCTGACTATTTAGTTTTCGATTCAGATCAACTCAAACAAAAAATCACAAGCGAAAAATATATATGTAGTTAATTAAACTTGTATAAAATTAATAAATATATACAGGTTTTGCAAATTTCGCTTCAGTATTTGATTTTACTGATTCATGTGATGAGTGTTTGTGACATTTCCCAACTGTTATGAACTGAAATCAGTGAAACTTACTTTTGTAAGTTTTATGTTGGGAGATGAGAAAAACAATTAAGCTAAAAAAGTAGGGAATAATGGGGACGAAGTAAAAATCCTCGTGAATCATCAGATATGCCTTCTGTGATGCATGACGTGTATTACACAGATTTTATATTCTATGAGGAAATAATATATTAATTGGGTCGATTTTACGTAATTAATAATGTTTGTTCCAATGACGTGAATAGGCTGACGTGAAACAAAAGAAACTGTAGAAGCAAAAAAAGGTGAATAGATTTCTTGTCAACCAGGAAAATAGTATATATTCATATAGGGAAATAATTTGTCTTGGAATGTAACAGAAATACTCAAATACACATACTAAACCAATTTAAGTATGAAAATAATATTTCATTGTTCACGTCTTGCTTTGGTTGGATTCTAAATTTCGGATGTACAGTTTGATCGATTTGGAAGAATTATCTCATAAATGTCAAAGATCAACAAGCGATAATTAGAACTTGTGAAATTTTGATTAAAAACGAATACCGTGTGAAACATGATAAATAAAACAAACGGTAATCGTTTTTAATTTCAATACAAGAAGTAAAATAATTCATTGAAATGCAATATTAGACCATTTATTTTTACAAATTATAAACTTCATAATAAAAGGAACTATATTTAATTTAAATATGATGTTACTCATAAAACTAGAGAAATCTCTTTTCTAAATGAAATTTGAGAAAATCAGAAACTCTTTTAGATTGAAGGCTTAAAGGTTGATAAACAAAATTTAAAAACAACAGCAATTACAAGAACCAATTACATAAGAAAAAAACGAGAATACCAAAAATTGGGAATCCACCCCTCAAATCTCAGTCAAAATATAATTCATTCCATTAATTAATGCATGGGATTGATTGACGCACCATTTCAAGACTCAAACTGCGACTACGCTTCCCTGAGCTTCGGCAATGAGTCTCTTCTTATTCGATCTATCTTTCGATTTCTGAGACTTTCGTTTCCTTGAAGGAGTCTCTTCTATGTCGTATTCCATTGCAGGCACAGCAGCAGTAACCTCTTTTTCTATCTTCTTCCTGTCCTTAGGATCCCCTGTCTCAGTCTCTGGATCAATCACAGACATCTCACCAAGTGTGTAGTCTAACAAGAAACTGCTCCTTACAAATCTGTCGATCCTACTGAAATGTCTCTGAGAATATGGGATTAAACCTTCCAGGAGTTCTCCAATTCCTTTTACCTGTCGAAACAAATCCCGAGATTAAGCCCAAAGAAGCTGATAATCTTTTACTTTTAAGGTTAAGGTTGAACCAAACCTGAACAATTTCTGTGGGAGGAAGTACGTTGAAGGTGTGGTAAAGAACAAACTGAGCAATGTGGCATAGCTTTGGTTTTGTGTTCCATTCTCGGACATATTCAAAGAGTAAACGGAACTCTTCTTTTTCAAGTCCTTGGAGAGCTTTCACAATCTGTTCGTCTGATTCTCTTTTCCTGTTTACACCAGAAAGAAAAGGAAGAGGCTTAAGAAGGGAATATCAAGAAAAGTAAATGCTATGAGTTATTGGATGTCTTTTACCTGCAGAGACCAGAAAAGAGTTCAAAAACTCTGTGAGGCCTACGAAGCTCAAACGCTAATCTTATGGCTTTAGTGTATTCAGCATCTAACACTGCGTTTTCTAGCTCTTGACCTCTCAAGATTGCTTCTTCCTGTACAAAAGAAGTGTTTCAAGCTGATGGTCGGGCTAAAATCAGAAGAAACACATGAATTTCCATGGAAACTAGTCTGTTAAGACTTAGTTAATTAGTGAAATTGACAGACCTCTTTCCGGAATTCATCTTCTTTATCAGAAGCTGTTGAATCATGCCATAAATTAATAACTGCATCACCTCCACCAGTTGCAATCATTTCTGTCTTCTTTCCGACAGCTAAAGCCCATACCTACAAAATTTAAAATGCGATTTTTCTGAACTGAATTCTCTGCAACTGATGGCTGTGAATATGTTCCATCAAAACGCTAGAAATAAACACTTCCTTTAAAAATGTAGGCAAGGCAGAAGTTCAAAACCCTATAACTAATAGCATCAAAGGCAGACCAAGATATAGATATAACAAGAAACCAAGAACTGTTTAGGGCACCTTGTCCTCGTGCTGGTCATATGTGGCAACACATTCGCTAGTGTTCACATTCCAAAGTTTCAATAAACCATCGGCACCTATAAGTGTATGATTAGAATATTAAGACTAAAAAGGAGTAAATATGATATCAGGCTAGTGAAACTTACCACATGAGACAAATTGGGTTCCATCAGTTATGAATGAGGCCCTAAGCACACTTGAGGTATGGCCTTCAAATGTTTTGAGGCATGAACCATCAGATATAGCCCAAATTTTTACTGTTTTATCACCTGATGCTGTCATTACGCACTGATCAACAGGTGAGAACTCAACAGAAAAAACCCGCCTCTTATGTCCTTTAAGTGTAACAACATGAACCAAGTCTGGTAATCTCCATATGCTAGCTGTCCGATCCTGCAACACAGAAACAAACAGTCAGATAAGAAGTAGGAAAATGTCTTGATCAGTGCCCAATTTTCTTCTTTCAATAGGAGAGAAAGATAAATACAAGTTCTCAATTCACCTGTATTTGACGAAGGTTCAATTGAATGCGATAGCCACAAAATTAACAGAAAAGCTGCTCATCATATCGTATTACCTCAGAGCCAGTACAAACTAAGCTATCGTTACGAGCAACTGCCACGGAATTGATGTCTTTATCATGGGCAGCAACAACACTTCTAGTTTTCAGATTAATAGGCTCCTCTGAGTCCTCTGAGATACCATCAAGGCTCCATACCTTCAGTGTACGATCACTAATCCAATGGAATGTAAATTAAGAGATTAAGAAAATATACTAAGAGAAGGACGACAATGAATTTTGGGAAACAAACTTCATTATTAACAATCATAAATGTCTCTAATGTTAACAATCAAGACAGGGTTCAACACCTTCTATCATGACATGAATGGGTCTGCATTTATGTACACAAATTGGTTTCACCACCAGAATATTTCACTGAGAAACGAAAATAGCTGCAATCAAACTATCTCAACAATAAAGTGGCTCTACTACTAATCTGATAGTAAATTTTCTTCTCCAACATAAGGCTTGAAAATCAACAGCCAACATATTACAATTGAAAATTGATTCTTTCTTATATCCCCCAGTTGGGTGGCAGGGTAAAAGAAAATAACAGAGTCCTAATCAAAATTTCCTCATTGTTAGAAACCAATATATGTGTACGCTAGAAGCATCATTTCTAGGGAGAACTGCCTATATTATTCTCATGCTGGCAGTACCATGCTTCACTTATATCAAAATAAGAAGTATATGAAATCATTTATGTAGCACGTACCCACTGCCACTGATAAAGAAACTGAAGGATTTCTTCGAAAAAGCAACTGCTAAGATATCGCCATTATGACCTGTGCCAACTCCAATGCAAGATTTGCTTGTTGCATTCCATAGCCTTACCTGTAAAGTAACAAAATATAAGTTAACCGACTCTCACAGATCACTCTAACGGAAAAACTGTTTTTGTAGGTTATCTTTTTGGTTGGGGGGGGGGGGGAAAGGTATGTATGCAAGACGGTAATGACATACGCTACAAATAACCCTGAAAAATCGGAGACAAAAAAATGCATCCCTAGTTATCTAGCTTTTGTCTGTGCTTTGCCAGCTATCTCAATGGAACATATGTTGTGAAAAACTACAGGGTGATTAAGTGGACTTACATTTTTGTCTTTACTTCCAGTCACGATTAGAACATTCCCCAGAACTAGATACGCATGTGTCAAGGGACAGAACAACTTCCTTATGGCCAGCTAAAACGCAGGAACCTGACATTGTTGCAACGTCATAAACACGAACCTGCAGATATATTTGTAAATCTTAGACTTGGTCATACTCAAAGGATAATGATCAAGCCTGTATGAAACAGACTACAAAATTCTTACTTACCTCCTCGAGATTTGTAGCTACTGCGAGAAACTGTTCTTCATAACCTAGGAACTTCATATCAGCTATTTCTTCATTATATCCAACAAGCCTCTTGCTTAGCACTAACTCTGATTCTTCTACATCTTCCACAATGGAGTAGAAGAAAAACTGCTGATCAGCAGTCACACAAAGCAGTCCACAATCAGAAGGCAGCATAGCAACTGCAGTGAATCCTCTCTTAGATTCCTCGTCATCCGAGCTTACAGTAATATCCGACAACTTTTGCTCGTAGAGGCAAACTGAACTGTCAAAGTAAACAGCCAAAGATTTCAATACATTTTTCTTAAGCTAGGATGGTTATATGACTTCCCATTAAACATTAATCAGTGAAACAAAAACTATTTAAGGATAATAACAGCTAACCCTTCAGACTTCCAGATACGCACAACACCACGTTCACCAACAGTTACAAAATAAGTTGCTTGAGAAGCATTTTTCTTCTTCTTACTCTTCTCATCCAAAGAAGCTACAAATGAAGCGAAAGGCGTCCCAGAAGAAACTGTTGTCACAGCTTCTAGTACCTCATACGTTGCAACTGTAGTCTTGCAGCTATAATCATGAAGGTCCCACACGTTCACAACCTGTAATTAACCAATAAGTTGACACCACTGATCACTGGAACTTTAGAATTAAGGCAGTACTTCAATGCCTCATACCATTTAACAAAACACAAACAGAAAACAATCCTACTCCTGAAGTATGTAACTCAATTAAACTAGAGAGTGCTTAGAACTCACTTTATCTCTTCCAGCACTGAGTAAAGTCCATCCATCGTCTGATAGAGCAATTGAAGTCACAGCTGAAAAGTGCTTATCCAAAACGGCAAGACATTTCTTCTCAGTATTCCTTGCCATAAGATCCCAGACACGTAACAGTTGCATCATCACTACCCGAGACAAGCTACGCCACACCATTAAGAACGCAAAGCTTGTCATCAAACAGAGAAAATATAGCTACATAAGGATAGCATATCTCTACATAATAGAAATAACTCTCTCTTTATAACAGACATATAACTACTCCCCAGATCATTTTACTAATGGAAAGAAATGGTACATACAATATTTTTGTTAGCATCAGGATGGAACAAGATACTTGACACAACCCCTTTATGGCCTTTGAAATAATGAGTGCAGTAACCACCCTCAACATCCCAAACAAGCACTTTCCTATCAGCTCCGGCAGTAGCTAGCAGTCCTCCAGATGCGTGGCAAGCCATGCCCATCACAGGTCCTTCGTGTCCCTGCTCATCATTAACCACAAATTATAGAATAACATCAAATGAGAACTATAACCATAGTTAAAGATCGAAATTTTCAAAACTACAAGCTCAGCTCTTTTCTAGATAGCTTTGGATAGTATGAATGAATCTCCAGAAATCCGGATGAGTCAGAGATACAGTTAAAACACCAGAAACCTAATACAGTACCCATTTAGTATAAAATTTACCTTCCAAGAGCGAATGCATTTCAAGGTTTCCAAATCCCAAACTCGAATTTGTCTACTATGCCCAGCTGAGAAAAGGAGCTTATTATCAGGACTAAGAGCTAAAGCAGTCAGCGTATCCGACTCGCCTTCAATCGTGGATTTCACTGATGAGTCCGAACAATCGACGATGTTAATGGAGTCACCACAAGCGCAGGCAATGAAAGAACCATCAGATGAAACGATGAAAGGACCACCGCCGTAAAACTGCTTTAGCGATCGAGAGCACCGGTAATTCTTCTTTAACGAATGAGGAGCCATCACGACGCCGAGCTCTCTCTCTTTCCCGTCCGGTGAAGAAGGCGTTTGGGGCTTTGCGCGAAGAAATAATTAGGGTTTAAGCTTTTATATCCTGTCTTTTTTTCCCCTTTACTCGGATTGGTACCAAATTTTAAGCGGCGCCAAATTAAGCGTTTGCGTCTGCGTTCGCGTTTTTGTTCGCAAAATGAGAAGCTACGTTTATCACGTGCATACTTGAGATCCAAGCGCGCACTATTAGTACAATGGGCTATAACAATCAAGAAGCATCATAACCGTCCATCTAATGAAAAGGACTTAACACTCGTCCAATTTCGCACGCTTACAGTGTTCAACATTCGCCACTTGCATTTTCACACGTACCTATATTCGATTCCACACGTGTACAACAGTCCTTCTCTCTCTCTCTCGGTTATTTCATCTCTTGAAAAAGGCGATAAAATTTTACATATAGGGTTCGTTAAATCCTGAACCTTTTTCTCCTTTTCTCTCCGAAGAGGTTTTGATTCCTGGGTATGAATTTTTCCCTAAATTTGTTAACTTCAAAGCAGAACAGCTCAAGATGCCAGATTCAATCCAAGAGAGATATCTAGTTGGATACGCACTCGCAGCAAAGAAACAGCATAGTTTCATTCAGCCTTCTTTGATCGAACACTCAAAGCAACGAGGCATTGATCTGGTCAAGCTCGATCCGACGAAATCGTTGTTGGAGCAAGGGAAGCTTGATTGCATAATCCACAAGCTCTATGATGTGGATTGGAAGGAGAATCTTCATGAGTTTCGTGAGAAATGTCCTGGTGTTCCTGTAATCGATTCACCGGAAGCTATTGAGCGATTGCATAATAGGGTTTCGATGCTTGAGGTGATAACTCAATTGAGGTTTCCTGTTTCAGATAGCGAGAGATTTGGTGTTCCGGAGCAAGTTGTTGTTATGGATTCGAGCGTTTTGAGTGGTGGAGGAGCTTTAGGGGAGCTTAAGTTTCCGGTGATTGCTAAGCCGTTGGCTGCAGATGGGAGTGCGAAATCTCACAAGATGTTTTTGATTTATGATCAAGAAGGGATGAAGATTTTGAAAGCTCCGATTGTGTTGCAGGAGTTTGTGAATCATGGTGGTGTGATTTTCAAGGTCTATGTGGTTGGAGATCATGTGAAATGTGTAAAGAGAAGATCTTTACCTGACATCTCTGAAGAGAAGATTGGGACATCTAAAGGGTCTCTTCCGTTTTCACAGATATCGAATCTGACTGCTCAAGAAGACAAGAACAAAGAATATGGTGAGGATAGGAGCTTAGAGACAGTGGAGATGCCTCCATCGAGTTTCTTGACAGATCTAGCAAAGGCCATGAGGGAATCAATGGGTCTCAATCTCTTTAACTTCGACGTGATTAGGGATGCGAGAGATGCTAATAGGTACCTTATAATTGATATTAACTACTTTCCTGGATATGCTAAGATGCCTTCTTACGAGCCTGTATTGACGGAGTTCTTCTGGGACATGGTCACAAAGAAGAAACATGTCTGAGACAAACCTGCCAAAGTTGTATCTTTGTTAGCAGGAACATTGTTAGGGGAGGATTTGTATCACTGCAATGTGTTGCAACTGCCATTGCAAACATCTCAATTTGTTCTGGCCTATGGTGACTAAGCTGCTCTGCTAATTTTCTTTTGGATTCTTGAACTTGTGCTTCTTATTTTTTTTTTAGTTGCTTCTCTTTCGTTTACTTCCAAGTTTTGCAAAGCCTTGTTCAAATGCATAATTGTTGCTACTCTTGAAAAGCATTGGATCTCTAAATTCTTGGCCATTTGCTCTGTTCTCAACTGTTGATTGGTGACTTTCCCTTGACATTACGTTTCCATTCTCTATATTCTCAATTGATATACGAGTTAAGCTCTTAGTATCGGTCTTCTCATGGAGATGGTTTGCAAGATACTGTCAGTTACTTGTTTCTGCATTCTTTGATTGAGATCATTTTGAGTAAGGTATGTGATTGTCTTATACTTCAGCATGATTCTCTTGGAATATTTTTCCCCTGATGGTGCAAAAACTTGATCCATTTCCACTTTTGAATTTTAAGATGCTGAGAAGATGTTTAGGTGACTCATATAAATCTCATTAGATAAAATGAATCTGAAATCTCACTAGATAGAAGGAATCTAGAAATCTCACTTGATAGATGAATCTAGTTGTTTTTCTCACATCTTTGTATTCTTCACTATAAGAGTCTTTGTGGATATGTCCTGAGAATAAGTTCCTGGTTTCACACAAGTTTTAATGGTTAATTTTGATTATCAACAAGTTGAAAGCATTGCTTTAGCTTCTTCAGCATCTTATTCTCTAATTTGATGTACGCATATTCCCGCACATATATTTCAAATTGGGTTTGGCATTTATGCTTTAGAAACTTGGATGAAGCTGATAAGATGATTCTGGACAAATTTGATATTCTTATTTAATCTTCATTTTCGAATAAATCAAAAGTGATAATTATCTGATTGTTATTTGATTTGTTTTCTGTATACAATAGGTGGAATACGGTAGTCGGTGATTGTATCATTCCGAATTTTTATCGTCTTAGTTTCTTAGCCAAGAATTAAGAGCAGATTGATACTGTTACAAGTACTATTTAAGTAAATTTGTTATTTTCATGGCCAAGGGTATCTTTGTTGTTTTATTTTTAATTAAATAACTAAGAATTTAACTAAAAATACTACAAAGTACAAACATAGAAAACAGTTTTGTAGAACAACTATAGAGAGAGTTGTGTGAAAAAAAAATAACAAATGACTAGATCTAGTGATTTATCTTTGTAAATTCTACAATAAATCGGATATTAAGTAATTTTGTGTATGATTATCGTTTTGTGTTCTTAGAAAATGTGTTACTGAAACTAATTAAGATCATAATCAGAGTAAATAATGGTTACTTTTTTAGTAAAATCTACCATTCGGAAAGCCCATGAACTTTTGGGTTCCTGCTACAGAATCCATCATCAATCCATAAAAGAATAGAACATTCTTTGACTGCATCGAACAAATTCAAGTCAAGTCTTTAAGTCCCTCACGTCTCACGGTTAATGTATGTATAGCTTTTTTCACTTTCTAATTTTATACACGTACACTTGCTCAAAAAAATTTTAAAGTCTACATAGTCCTCGTCATATTTGACTTGTACCGTAATCGAATTTGAGAAGGTAAATCAAAGACTTCCCTACGTTTCTTTTTACATGGAAGTCTTCATTTTAACTAACTCTGTTCATCTTTTAGCTTTTATTCTAGTCCACTGCATCTATCGTGTATATGTAATTCTTCTATCCAGTAAAAGTATAAGATGTTTTTTTTTTTAATAATGAAACTGTAGAGTTTAAGTTTTTCTATGTGTGCGAATAGAAGATAATGTTGAACAGAGTTGACACACCATCTTGCTAACTGATTGAACTACTAAACTTGAGGTTTCTAAGTAATAATTTGCGTGTAGGCATCGCAATGTAACGTGCCAATCGTTGCAGTTTGGTCTTTTATTCAAGATGTTAGGTTTGACTCAAGCACGAGAAGATAAATATATAAGTCAGGTAATTATCAGAGACCGACCGATACACGAGGAGATGTATATTACTTACGTTCTTCAGTGTGTGACGTGTATAAATACTCTCTGGTGTTGGTTTGTGCATTTTGGAGAAACTCATATACTTAAGCAAATTTTGTCCTCTAATCGTTTTGAGTGAATGTCAATTCGAACATTATCAACATTTCAAGTCTTGGTTGATTGTCTTTTGAATTTTAAATTTCGCTAATAAGTATACATAACCATCATCATAATCTGAAAACACAAACGTTAAACGCAAACAAATAGTAATCAGAATTTAATTAATGGATGTCCATTAGCGGTTTAAATGTTGTACTAGGAAAGTTATTGAAAGAATAGATTTTTGAGATCGAGTTCAAGAATCGGAAAAAAAAAATCATTTAATTTGTTATGATACAAAGACATTGTGCATATATATATATATATGTATATTAATGTCATTTGTGAATAAAATAACGGGAAATGCGTGTAATCAAGATTATGAAGCCTGGAAGGTAGGTTAGAGGAAGATCAACTGTAGCATTGCTGTCTCTATCGAATTAGTTGGAATTTGGAAACTTCCACCGCAGGAATATTACATTCGTTTTTTTTAATATTGTATTTTCTTTTATAGATTAGAATTAATTTATTAAAAAAATGTTTTGACGACTTTGATTACGATCCAAGGCAAGTAATTAATAAATATAATTACTGGCTTATGAATAGACTTTAGCGTCATAAGATTTTCACAAAGCTCTCATGTAATTTAGTAGTTTGTAATAGTGTTGTCTTATGTTACTATCCAGATTTAAATTTTGTGAATGCATGTTTTTGATTCAGAAAAAAACCTTCAACAAGATATTGATGATTATCAAACAATTTATGCTAAACAATTATGTTTTGAGTAAGAATTCTAAAATGATAGTATTAACTTAGTCACAGCTGATCTAACGAAGCATATCATTTTAAATCGATGTCATAGTTAAAGCCATGTAGAAAGATTTATGGACCAATTAACGTCAACATAGAAGCATTTTCAAAAGCGACTAATTAAATTAGTTTCGTCGTTAGAAGAGTTAGGGTTCTCGCGGGTCCCAGTCTCCCAGGGTTTATGAGTTTGCGTGTCTTGATGTGCTTTAAAACTAAATTTACACCAATAATCAACCACCGTACCGAGATGTTTGATTAATTTCTTAGAATATATATATATATGTATATATGATATACTATTTACTGATTTATACGAGTAAATATTCTATTTGTTTCCAAGTTTTTTTCTTCTGAATAATGGCAGTCTAAAGTGTGTTTTTTTCTGTTGTCTGAAAAGTTTTTCGGCTCATGCTTATTCCAGTAAACAAAGGCCTGGCTCGTGTAGACTGGAGACTTAGAAATAATGGAATCACAGTTTTTGTAGCTTTTTTAAAAGTGAGATGTATCATTGTTCTTTTTCCTCTTTTGCCAACTGTTTTATTGATTAGAAAACGATACCATTCAATAATGAAAAATTGACTTCAATAATATTTTTTTTGCTTATACTTATTATAGTTGAGATGTGGCACGGTGTGGATCATTTGTTGACCAATGACCAGTAATGGGCAGTGTTGTAGAGACTGTTTTCATACAAAATGTTTTATCAATTAATGTCTGATATATATATATATATATATATATAAATTTAACGTACTACACGTGGAAAACCTAATTTATATGTTGGTACGAATTGGTTCCATTTACATTTTGAAAGGGAGATGACAAACTTATATAAAGTAGAAAGATGGGAGAATCATTGATAATTCAGCATACTGTATATATTATCCTATGTATAACCCTTGGATACCACTATCCATTGTTTGGCCACATAAACATTCATTAAAATTTTTTTTTATCTCATTGGTTTGCAAATCAAATGAGACGAGCTAGTGATTGTTTTCTTATATATTAGTTTCATGTTGTCTTTTAAATACTTTTTTGGCCATTGAAGCTTCTTGCCTCTAAAACTTTTGTAAATTACTTGATATTAGCCAGTATTCACGCATCAAGGAACATTAACCAACTGGTAGAAAAACATAAATTTTTATATACAAAAAAAAGTCAAGGTGTTCATATCTTTCAAAAAACGCACATTCTTTTTAATAAAAATTATTTTTGTTGCTTTTTGATTATTTTACACATTCATATGATCATGATACTTAATTGATTTTCTTTTGGACATTTTATTATTTAAAGGCTTCACAAACTGCCTTTTGTCAACATATGGATTAGTTGCAGCAACTTTTGTGTACTACATTGCTTCACAAACTTGATAATCTTCTTCTCTTCCTTTCTATTTCTTCTTCTACAAATAATATGATACGTTTCCACAAGGGCATTATCGTCATTCTCAGGTCATCAAAGTCAAAAGCGAAACTTAGATCTTCTCCGTCCGACAAGATACAAGACACGAAACACAAAACACAAAACCCTATTTAAAGCAAAGACCACACACACTCTTAGCCTCATTAACTAAGATCCTTAATTTGATTGCCTTCATCAAAATCTTTTTCCCCTGAGGAGGTCTAAGGGATCTTCAACAGGTTCGAAAATACATACATGATACATACATACAAAATACATGTTAGTATTGTGTACGTATGTTTCTGCTCATACACACGTTAACGAGTTCATATCTAATCATAAATCCGATTATAGATCAAAAGTGTGTTTGCTTTATCCCGATTTCTTAACTTGATGCAGTTCTATATATCTATATGCTTGATTTTCTAGATTATTATTTTAAAGATACTTTCTAAGTATGTTATAACACTCGTGTTATAGTAAAAATGGGGCGATCACCATGTTGCGATGAGAATGGGTTAAAGAAAGGGCCATGGACACAAGAGGAAGATGAGAAATTGATAGATCACATTCAAAAGCATGGCCATGGAAGCTGGAGAGCTCTTCCGAAGCAAGCCGGTTTAAACCGATGCGGAAAGAGTTGTAGATTGAGATGGACTAACTACTTGAGACCTGATATCAAGAGAGGAAATTTCACTGAAGAAGAAGAACAAACTATTATCAACCTCCATTCTCTTCTTGGAAACAAGTAATTCATTACTTTTATACTTTATAATTGCTTACTTAATTGTAGTTTAAAATCCATATGTTAATTCTTCTAGTCAAATATTTAATTATACCTTTCTTAGTGATATCTATAGATAGTCTAAATGTTTGTGCGAAACGATCTAGGATGAAATATACTGCATGTATAGCTAGAATAATAGTAGTATGATTTATATATAGATGGTCTAAAAGTATATGTGAAACGATCGAGAGTGAAATATATAACTAGAATCAGTTTGCTATATATAAAATATGTAATGAACTACATATAATTAGTATATGGTTTTATGGATGGAAAAATATAAATGACACCTACTACACTGTTTTTTTCTCTCGGTGCATACGTCGATAGCCGTTTTTCAATCTTGAAAACAAATGATCTTGTTATGACTAAAGTAAATCAATATTAGGTATTAGTCTTAAACTAATCCACTAGGAGTCTAAGATAATATCAATTTGATTAATTTAAATTTCGTATATGTGTTTTGATAGGTGGTCGTCGATAGCCGGTAATCTTCCTGGAAGAACGGACAACGAAATAAAAAACTATTGGAACACACATTTGAGAAAGAAACTTCTCCAAATGGGGATTGATCCAGTGACTCACAGGCCGAGAACCGACCATCTAAACGTTCTAGCCGCTCTCCCGCAACTTATCGCAGCCGCAAATTTCAACAGCCTCATGAATCTCAATCAAAATGTGCAATTGGATGCAACAATTCTAGCTAAAGCTCAATTGTTACACAGTATGATTCAAGTCCTTAGCGCCAATAACAACATCAATCCTTCTTCTTTTTCTCCGACCATGCAGACTAATAACAATCTCTTTGGCCAATCTCATTACTTAGAGAACCAAAATCTTTTGGTCAGTCTCAAAACTTCTCCAACATTCTTGAGACTAATCATGAGGATTTTATGGAAAAAAGCCAAATTGATCACCCTTTGGATTCTTTGTCTTCCCCAATACAAATCGATGTTCAAGATGATCGTAATTCACTCCCTCTATTGGTCCCCGCTTCTCCTGAAGAATCTAAACAAACCCAAATGATCATCAAGAACAAAGACATCGATGATGATGATCATCATGATACTTCAAACCCTTCGTCATCAAACTCGACCTTCACACAAGATCATCATCAGCCATGGTGTGACACTATTGATGATGAAGCAAGTGATTCGTATTGGAAAGATATCATAGAGTAAGACCCTTCATCAATACTTTCATACATACATTTATTTTTTGTATAGATTGAATTTCGTAGTTATCGTATGAATGCATCCAGTGAAAATCTACGTTTCGGCGAGTCTAATGTTTTAATCTCTCCTTTTGCAGGCAAACGTGTTCGGAGCCATGGCCATTTCCTGAATAGAGAACAAGATTGAAAATAAAATAAAATGAGAGAGGAACTTTATTATTAGTATTTGTTGTCAATAGAGTTAAATGCATATTTTATTGTTCACTAATCTTTTACAGTTTTTTTTTCAGACCATGCATGTATGGTAAAAATTGATATTGTACAAAATTAATTAATTTACTGTATTAAATACAAATACGCATGTTTAATATTAGTAACTACATTTGTAAATATATATATATATATATATATATATACATATATATGTATATTAAAAAGTACAAAAGTTCATTGATTTTCTCCAATTATCATTTATAAAATATAACCCGCAAAAACGATTCTTTTCTTCCGCTTGATTTTTATTTAAACGTAAACGCATACACAAATGCGTGCAAAACAATCAAGCTTCTAATGTCTCCTATTAATTGTATTTTTATTTTTAGTCAACATGTAAAAACAAAACAAATTCTTGACTCTCCCAAGCCAAATGAACAAATAAATATGATTACTTGTGGATAAGATATATATATATATACTTTTTGTTCGTTTTACCAAATATAATTGAAGATTAAAGATTTAGTTGGCGATGGGTAAGAAGAAGTGAACTACAATATATACTCTCGAAAGTGACACTTATCTAGTTTTGATTTTGACTTTAGTAGGAGACAAAACTTAATTGATTAAATATATATAGTTACATTAACTTACGCTACATGTCTCGTGGGACAGAACATCTTGGCACTATTTTTTAATCTTGCGGCCATAACAAAACGATAACTCCATGACCATTTATGATTTGATATTAAGGTTAAAAAGAAGGAAGAATACATGAACAAATATACGTATATATATACAATTTACATATCGAAAATACCTTACAATAGTGTTGATGAAGTTTAACACCAACGCTTGGTAATGGCAATAATATATTTCTCTAAAAGGAAATTTTTATATTGTTAAATGCTTTATGCAAAAGAAATTTTTTTAAAAGAAAACACTCGACTTGTTGTACACTTATGTCAATTTTGGATTGTGACAGAGGAATACAAGGAGGAACGTGTGCGCTAATAATTTAATTAAGATTATAGCAAAAAGAGCACTAAAATTATTCATACGAAATAAAAGCCAACGGCTAGATTTTTTAATTCAGTTCAATTTCTCTAAACCAAACTCAAATATTTGTTTGAATTATTTCGTGTTTTAGAGAAATCTGATTACAAAAAACCGAAACCAAACCGACGCCCATTACTTCTTCATCAGTCTCGGCTATATTGAGCTATGTCTTCTTCTAAAGATTGTAACAAAAGATCAAAGACGTAATCAGAATCCTTAAAAAGAGCTTACTAGAGATTTGCGAAAGAAAGACGCAAGCAAGAGCTTTTGATCGTTTAGAAGGGTCCTTCAATGCTTTGGTCTCTTTTGTGGTGTATTCGAGTTTCCAGACTCCAATGTCCTCTTAATTCCCAAGAAGTGCTCTACCTGAAATGTTTCAAGGCAAAGATCAATACTAATCCTGGATTAAGCATCTTACTAATAAGTTGTTAAAGAGAAATGTAATTATCTAGATTCTGTAACCTTTTTGTCACCAAGCATTGGTGTTAAGCTCCCTGGAACATCCTTCTCAACAGTCGCAAACCCACTCTGAGGATCACTAGTTTGTCTGAAAATTGCAACAAACAAGTGTTAGTTAAAGAAAGGGACCCTTAAAGAAACTGACCGTCCCTTATATCTCAGGTGACGCCTAAAAAATCGAAAAACTAAAACCGAGTGATGAAGCATATATATATACCCTGGTTTGACATGGCCACTGAGGACAAGGTAAGGAGTTTTCAGTTGAGCTTGAGCTTCTCTCATTCTTTGAACAGATTGCGATGGTGTGTCTGAGTTTTTCATTTGCTTTAACTTGAGCTCTTCCTGGTACTGTTTCATCCGTTTCTCTTCCTTCATTTTTCCAGGCCCTTTACCGTGGAATTTGTGAGAGAGTAATCGAAAGGCTTCTTTTGGAGTTAACTGTTAACAACGTCAGAGTTAAAGATCGATTAACTTACATAATACACATAAGAACGAGATTCATAACATTGAGAAGCAAAAGTTAAGAAAACTTACAGTTCTACCAAACTCGTCAGTCCTCTCAATCCGGATGTCCTTGAATCTTTCTTTAGATTCTTTACCTCCTTCATCATCCACAATACCCACAAGCTTGCTCTTTTTTTTGTCCATATTTCTACCACCCCATTCAACTTTTTCCTTTAGTGTTCCTCGGTCTTTAAGAAGCTTCAATGCACCAGATAATCCTTTTCCAACCGCAACCTCGTGTATTGTTTCATCAGGAGTTATCTCTTTGGTATCTGATGAAACACCTGCTGCATCCATATCAGTGTCTTTTACTTCTGTACAACCATCTGGATGCTCTTCTTTTACTTTAACAGGAGCTACAGGTGCTTCATCTTCATCCATGAAAACATCTTCGCTTTCAGGCTTCTGCACATCTGAAAGACCACACCGAAAGATCAACAACTCCATACCACTTCTAACGGGAAAATCATAAACTTGTTTAAGAAAAAAAAGGTAAGCAGGAGGTAGAAGTGATAAACTAGCCACAAAATATGTGCAGACACATTGAGTAGGTCTGTATATGACACCAAATAAATGTTCCAAAAATGTAGAGAGTGCGCTATAGCAAGGTCAATATAATAGAGGCAGAACCGTCAATAACAGTGTAAATGTGTCAGAAGATTTAAAGTTTACCTTCATCGCGCTGGAGGCCCCAGACAAAATCTTCCATCTCTGTGAACGCCACTGTATTTTCTTGTGACTCATCCCTAGTGGCGCTATTATCATCTGTTGTTTGATTGGTGCTGGCAGCCACTAGATGCGCAATTGCCTGAGGACCAGATCCAGCTTCCTCTTTCTTAACGAAAGCTAACCTCCTAGCTTTCTCTAACGATTTATAAAGATCTTCAGCATCATCGGCCAACACCATATTCTCATCTTCTTCTCTTTTCATAGGCTGAACTTGTTCCCTTCTGAGTAGTCTGGATGCCTCATCAGCTTTAGCAATAGCTTCCTGATAGGCATTGCTCCGTTTTTCATACTCAGACCTTTCTTTCTCTTCTTTCATGGCCTGCCTTTTGCCATCTTTGCGACCAAGATCCTCAGATCCTAATCCTGATGCAATAGCTTCCGCTCAAGCGTGCTCAAGTCCAATTCTCTTTTTTTCCGAATTGCTTTTTTCTTGGGTTTTTGAACCGTAACATTTCCTCATTTGAGAAATAATCTGATGAGATCTTTGCTGATGAGTTAAGGTCTTCAAAAGTACTTGTTGTTTGACCCTGAATTCTCTTACACGAGCTGATAGTAGAACATTTAGGACAAATGAATTCCATTAGTATCAACTTACTAAGATCCATAAATCACAATAAAATGTTAGGAAGAAAAAGTACCTCCTCCAGCTTCTTCTCGGCTTCACCTGTAAAGCGACCCTTTGCATCCAAAAAGATCCCCTGAAGACAAAAAGAAGCACGTTAATTCATTCAAAGGAATGCCTACAATTATGGTATTGGAGAGTCCGCTAGACAGTAGCTTACCTCATCAGTAGTGGGCTCATCGTACTGCGGAAGCATCTTCTTTTCTACTCCGGGATCATCATTAAACCTAAAAAATCAGTGTCATTGCCATATTTCAATCTTAAGCAACACAGATATGCTCATCTAAATGCCATTAAAATATCCTTAACTTACTTATCATCATATATTCCTTTTTCTTCTTGGCTGCTTCATAAGCTTCATTCCGGCGCTTTGTTCTCCAATTTCCACATTTTCTAGCATGTCAATCTCTGCAAGAATAGTTGCAAATCTCATTTATGACAGACCCTTGCATCAACCATGTTGATAATATAAATAAAAAGAGAGTATAAAAAGATACTAACCATTGTTAACGTCTCCATCGGCAAGGACACTTTGGTCTTTTAGTGTCAAGATAACTGCTCTACCTTCTACCACCTTTTCTAAACCATGTAGAACTTTAACACCAGATAGATGCGCTGTTACCAAAATATGTGAAGATAGTTATCAACCAGAACGTATAACATGAAGAAACTTGATTTAGAAAGGAAGAAAGAAAACCGAATTCTATGGTATGATAGAATACTTAAATCATTATACTTATTTGTAATTACATAATTATTTCCTTTGAAGATTATAATTAGGTGAGAAAGAACTGCAAAGGCAAACTTACCGCCATCCTCACCATCTTCATTTTCACCTTGATTAAGATTGTCCTGACCAAATATAACATAGGATAGATTATTAAAATGTCCAAATAAAAGGAAGTTATGGAGGAACAAAAGGATACATCATGTCCAAGGAATGGAGAAAACACCTGCTCCTCAAATATTCTAGAGAGCTGTTGTGCTTTTTGCTTCTCAGCATTTCTTTTTTCCTCAATCTTACGGCTCCTTGCAACCCATGATAGAGCATCAGAAGCGTCTTCAACTTTCTTCTTTCTTTCCCTCTCATCCTAAGGAAAAACACAAATATTTTTAATTCATTTACTACTGTACATCTAGATAGCATAGAACAGCATCAAACAAACAAAAACTGCCCAAGAAAGAGAGGATGCCCAGAAAATCATTCTACCCAAAAAATTATGTCTGGATGGCAGGATTTTCTCAACCCTAAAATATTAAAATATACTTCAACGATTGAATAGTTAACAACACGAAATAAGAAACACTTACTTCAAAATGCGATTCTGAAGTTCTAACGCAGATGTCTTCTTCCACTAGATGAAGCATCAAAATTATCCTCACCTTCATTCGAACCTCTGTTATCCAAATGTTCATATCTCTCAGCAGCTTTTGAGTCTCATCATCATCTTCATGACTTTTCTTACTCGCTCTCTCCTTCCCTCTTGACCTATCCTTGTCTTTGTATGCTTCCTTCTTTTTTTTTTCCTTCTCATTATCCCTCTCCTTTCTCTATCTTTATGTTTATCTCTATCCTTTTCCTTCTCCTTTTCTTTTACTCGACTCTCTTTCCCTGTCTCTATCCCGATCCCTGCTCTTTTCTTTCTCCCTCTCCTTATCTCTACCTCTAGAGATCTCCTTCTCAGTGTCTCCTTCTTTATCTCTTTTTCGTCCCTCTCTTTCTCCTTATCCCTGCGGTGGTCCTTTTCCCTTTCACGCTCCTTATCCTTACTCCTATGATCCTTCTCTTTCCTCCTTCCATCTCTGTATTCTCTAGTAGGCGACCCCTCGTTTTCAGCCCTCTCATCCCTGCTTTGATGCCTTGATTTAGACTTCTCCACTTCCATTTTCAAACGCCTAAATGAAAACAAGAACTTCAATAAAGACCTAATCACATAAAAAGGAACAACTCAGAAACAACAATTACAGTAAGTTGCAGACTACAATGAGCAAGATAAGTAACAAAACTATTATACTGGCAACAATATAAACATAGACAAGCAGCTAGTTTCTCGATTGGTGAAGATTTGTACAGCTAATTGTTGCTCAACCTCCCAAATAAAACACAAGTAACAAATAAAAACCTAACCTAAGAAGAATTTAAGTAAAATCAAATCGTTATAGCACAAATTCTGAGTCCGGATAATAAACAGAAAAGGAACAAGGTCAAGCTAATATTCACTGGTAACAGAACGCAAAGTTCCGATAAGAAATCTCTAAGGAAACAAAAGTGCATCAATATCCGATTCGATTTACCTCGAGATCAAGCCTTCAATGGAATGTACTGAGATATTCGGATCGACGGACAAAGAAGAAGAAATTTCCGAGGGTTTAAAGATAAATTGCGAAAGTATAGTGACTAATAGAAGGTTAAGAAGATAGAGCCCTAGCTAATGCTAAGAAAGTGAGAAGAAAGTGCTTTTACCACCCAGAAAAGATGACGGCTAACAGCTAACCGCCGACGATCGCAAGCTCGCCGTGGAAAGAGGCGGAGAAACTCTGGGGTGGCCAATAGAGGAGGACGATTGTGAAAACAAAGGAATAAGCAAGATATACGTGTTTATATCGTACTCCGGTTTAAAAGCAAACCCATTGGTACGTGAATATATTCTTAATCGGTATAATTCTAGACCGGTTATTTTCCTAATGAATGATTTACTCTGTATGGAATTTGAATAATCCCAGTTTTGAACTTTTGAATAAACACATTACCAAAATTGGTTTAATGGACATATTTCAATATAAAAAAGTACTCCTGACCGGTCCAGTTTATGAAGACTCAAAACCAATTGTTTTCATAGTCCTGACTCCTGAACTCCTAAAAAGCTTGGAGAAAATCTGCCATTTTTTTCAATAAACTTCATGAATCTGCTAGTTCAAAAGAAACTTATCTTTCTTTTTCAACCATTCCTCAATGGAAGAACAAGTTCTGCTACCGCGAGTGTGACTTATCATGCAACTTTGACATTGAAAAGTTTATTTAGCATTCAAGAGAAGACAGAGAATAGCTAAGATTATGAGCTAATCGATGGACATGGCTTCCGCACCACCAGCTGTTGTTTCCTCAGTAATGTTCCTCTGCATTTCTTCCACCATACTCTTCTGTTCATCCTCCATTGTCTCCTGCAACTCATCCACCTGTACATAAAAAGTTTTCAGAAAAACCAAGAAAGAAACCTTTAGGATTTTAGCTATGAAACACAATGAAAACATACCACATGCAAAAAACAATGCAAACTGCTTCTTCCTTAGCTCAAAAAGTCTCCAACTTGCTGTATTCTCGGCCTCGAGTTCTGCAATCTCCTTGTTCAATTCATTGATAACCTTCATGCCTCTGACCTAGGGTGGCTGTGCAGAGATAAGTTTCCTAATAGCTTCACACTCCCCTTTATGTTGTCTCTACTTTACTCCTCTGCAAGCTGTTTCTTAAGATCTTCTATATCAGCTTGTGCCTGCATTATCTGCCTATTCGCCTCATCTTTAAGCTCAAGAAGTCCTCTTCTCCCTTAAATTCAAGCAACTACCACTTGGCTTAAGTAGCGGAATCTCAAATGCGGAAAGTTCTTGTAAGAAAGCTTTCGAGTTCACCGGATTCACTGTAGTTATTCTTCTTTGTCTACTTGAGGACCTAAAGAAGTGAATTTCTTCTGAAGCTTCTTCAACGGAGGTTCGCCTCTAGTGGTTGTCGTGCGTGAGAAGCCTATTTCTTATAATTTTGTCATCTTCTAACGGATCAAACGCGTAATTAGCTGCTACAGTCTCTGACCTAACAGAACCAATCCTCCTAGCCTCACTGACATCTTAACTACTAGATTCTCTTTACTCAAATCTGCAGAACAAACACAATCCATAAGCTAGAGAAAATATGAATAAATTTTCGTAAATCGTGACAAAGCATTATCAGAACCATACGAATAAATCTATGTAAGCTCGAAAACTGCTCAAAACAATGAGAGCGCTAAGGTGGATACTCGATTTGACCTGGGAATTTACAGAATAGAATCGAAACAGTCGAACTAATAATTAAGCAGGAAGTGGCTTTAATAGATTTCGAAGGCTTCTTCTCATCGTCAGAAGTGTGCGAAGACAACTTCAGTTGCTCAAAAATTGTGTGTGTAATTAACCCAAATTCACAGCGATAGAGATTTAAACCATAATCTGGAAAAGAGACTTACTTGAACCGAAACCAAAGGATCAAGACACCTCTTCTACCATCAAAATCCAAAACAGATAAGTGGTGAACCCTAATTCTATGTTTCCTTTCCTTCCCTTTTCCTCGTTCAACACTTTGCTCGGGTTTTTTTTTTTTTTTCCTTCTGATTTCTTTTCTTGAATAAATGCATAAAAGCTCCCGAACTTTCATTTTATTTTAATACTAATCCGTGTTCGTTTTAAAATTACAATATAAACCTTCAAGACAGTGAAATAGTTAGTTACTACCGTTACGGTTTGATTTTGTAATTTTTAAGTGTAGACATATGAGCTTAAGCTTTTTTCCGCCATTGAAGCACAGAGCTAATTGTCAACAAGCTAACAAATTATCAAACGTATAGCAGATCGAAACCGTCAGCTCCAAAGAGAAGTTTTTAACTATCACAATATTTACATTTTTATTACATTATTACTACACAGAACACACAACAGAATCATAACCAGAGCTTAATAAAAACATGGAAATGAATGATTTTACAGAGTCTACATGAATGGGAGACAAACACTAGACGAATCGCATCTAGATGATACTCTTTCGGGATGCAGGGCTCGCTTGGTCTGAGTGGGCAAGAGACAACGCGGTTGTCTTTGCATTTAAGCCATTTCAGCCTTTCTTCGTGGGTTCATCGTCAGCTTTGATGCGACTGATTTGATTCCGCCTCATATAATTCAGAGCCAACACAGCAAGGTCTCTGCAATGCAGGCCAGTATTCAACCATAAACCCATATAAGAAGAAACCACAAAGACACATTACAGCAAAAAGAATTTAGGATGCAAAAATACGTGTCTTGTACATACAAGGGTGAGCAAGGAGAGCAAGAACCATTGATGAAATAGACTAACAAGTAAGAATCAAAATGCTGGCCGCTGATTAAGTAGAACTGTGGTAACCTCCTTACACATCTGAAAGACATTCTTTATACAATTGATTGGAGGATTGTTGTGTGCAATCACATGAAGGTAGACACCATGGCACACAGGGATATTAGAAGCATGTTTGACGACCTCGTAATAAGTAACTTAGCTGCAAAAAAAATGCAGAACTTAATATTAACAAAACCAATCAAGAGAAGAGAAGAATCCATAAAAAATCATATCATTGGTTTACTAGATGGGTCATAGTCAATACCAATTCCACGTTTTCTGTATGTTTCTACAACTCCAAGTGTTAAGATGTACACCAATGTCTCCTCTCCTTCGACGAATCATATCTTATCAGATCTGATATCTGTGCAAGACATAGAAAACTATCAACATATCAACAAAAAATAACCTTTGACCTTTTAAATTGTTAGCGAGTACAAACAAGTTTGAATCATGATCAAGATGTTACAAAAGCGGTTCCGCTTTCATTTTAAAGAACTTTTTATAGGAAACCCATCTGATCAACATCACGCTTAAACCATAGGACATTATGAAATGGTTCGACAACACATGAAATAACGTGGAAATTTCTGCACATAACCCAAAAGGCAAGGAACGGAGAGAAGACAATGCTAAAAGTTAAAACCCATGTGGTAAACATACGACAAAACAAGCTTCAATCAAAACTTAACAAAATGTGCTGAAACTGTAGAAAGCTTCATTTTAAGAGATTTGGAAGAAACCCATTTCGTGAATCTGTTTCAAACATTCAAAATATACACTTTACAAGACCTTGCAGCTTCAATCATTCAAAATATACACTTTAGAAGACCTTGCAGCTTCAATCATAACTTCAAACGTTACAAACTGAAGCTTTTTTTCTCCAATTGTAAGGAACCCATTTCGACATTCAAAATCTACAAAACCCCCAAAATAGAGCCAAACAGGAAAACAAATTAAAAAAAAAAAACTCACTTCGCTTTTGGCAA
Organism: Cardamine occulta; assembly: GCA_028015245.1. Taxonomy (NCBI): domain Eukaryota; kingdom Viridiplantae; phylum Streptophyta; class Magnoliopsida; order Brassicales; family Brassicaceae; genus Cardamine; species Cardamine occulta. The sequence goes on from CM051385.1 coordinate 5,979,515, forward strand.
GCACGATTTTGGCAGTAACAAATCCAATAAGTTCCTCAGAATGACCATCAGGACGACTCCGATCAACAGCAGCCGAAGAGACGATATCACCTCCGTTGACAACATTCTGAAAAACTCAGACTCATACCTGAACAAATCAATGATTTGATAAGACTTCCGAAAATGGAAAGTCAAATCCGAAAACCAGATTACATATAAATATATTTCAAGATTGGGTATTTATTTACCTGATTGGGAATATGTCGCGATGGATTTGCTCCAAACGTTCTAAATCAGAAGGGTTTATTGGCCTGAAGCAAATAGTTGGACTGAAGAGAAATTTCCGGTTCCTCCATCGATGAATTCTCCCACGAATCCACGGGGAAAATGCGACATTATCGAGATGGTGATGACTCAAACAACCCGAAATTCTAGGATTTTGATACTTTTCATTTGAACATTATAGCGAAAAAAAAAGAATCGGGTTCCAGATCAAACTGTCTCACATGCGTTTCTCTGAATCGGATCCGTGAGTTAGGACCTCAGAATCCGAAGATGGGTTTGTTGATCTGCAAAGCTTTCGCGGAGTGAAGTGAAATCGAAAGAAACGACTTTTTGGAGAAGAAGAAGAAGGAAGGAAAGGTACCTTGATTGCTTTGCCGTCTTCCCCAAATCGTTATGGCTTGAAGCGACGCATCTTTGATTCTTCGGACCATCTCACGTGCCTTCCCATAAACAACCACGCATTTTCCTTTGCAAAATTTTCTCCCTCATCGATGAATTAATCATCCTTATTATATGCTCTCTATGGAACAAAATTATCATGTTTTAGGTAAAATTACCACTCATTAGTCATTACTCATTTGGCAAAATGTAGCGGTTAAAGACTTACATTATTTTAATAGCTCTTAGGGCTAGTCCTAAAGATATTTGGATCCGAACATAATTACATAAATACATAATCTTCCTCTCTTTTTAATTACATAAACGCCGTTCAAAAATCGGTGTCTAAGAACAGCTTCCGCCACTGGCCGTTTCTGCGGTCAACGTTCAACATTTCCTACCAAAAACACCATATACACACAATTCAATCTCATCTCACTGATGAACCCTTTATATTTTCTATTTCCACAAAAACATTCTCAACTTTTCATTTAGTAAATTTTTGTTAAGTATGATGTTACTCAAAACATTTTTAGTTTTACCATATCCAAGTTTTGAGTATGATGTTACTCTTGGAGGTCATTTAATCGATGGTGTGAGAACCTCCTAGGTATTATCGACGGTGGATTTTTGGATTTAGTGGCTTAAATATTGATCTAAAGAGACTACTGGTCAAAGGTCCAAAACTTCCCAAATATGAAACATATAGTATCTGTGGTCCAACATTTACTTAAGGTTCAACTCAGTTGACTAATATTATAAACTTTCTAAACATATCTCCTCCATTTTTCATTACTGTTTCCATGTTTATCTCGCCATTATTAACAGCTACTGTTAAAAGTGTTTAGTTAGATCAGAGTTCAGTTATGTACTTTTTCTCCCATGACTTTCAAAGACCAAATGCAGAGAAAATTGGAGAGACCAAATACTCTGGAGTAATTCCCAACCAGCTTCCTATCACCAAGATCCAGAAATCTTCTAACAGCTTCTTCATGCCGTCTATCAAGCTAAACAGTACCTTGTATAAAAAATTAGTGAAGGTTTTTCAAACATACAGGCACTTGGAGGAACAATCGATTAACTGAATACAACTACTCTTTGATGCTAAAATAAATTGTTGTTTATGTGAGTTTTAGCAACAGAAACATACAACTATATAGAATGTTTGTTAATCTGTAGATAGCAAAAGGCTTTACTCTCTATCAAGATCGACAGTCCAGCCGAAAGAGCTTTCCAGTAGCCTCTGCAGTCCATCAGATTATACTATGGTTAAACAAAACAGTTTGAAAAATATTTTCAACATAAATGATCATAACTGACACATTTGTTGGAATAATAAGGACATACTAAAGTTCAGATGAGCAAAACAGAGAATATTAGGCGATCCAATAATATAGTAATCTTGCCTGAATAGAAAGAGAATCCATTATGCCTGCCTCCCAGAGAATGGAATCAAAGGCGTAATTATGCAAGAAGTAGACCTGCTTCATATCTGGAAACCACAAGTACAGTGTAGTAATTTATCAAAGAACATTCCAACTTACCACATGAATTACCAAGAAAGAAAAAAACATTACATATCATCTGTAATCCCAAACGCTCTTTCTCAAAAAAACTGTGAAGGCACCAGAAGCAGTTGCCCTTTCGCCAAAGTTGTTTTATTAGTGAAAACTAGAAAGCGGCCTCTTCGTGCAAGGCTGAGGGACTGTAAGGTATGCTCAGTCTATTAGCCTCTGTGAGAGAGGAGATAAAAAGTACCAACATTTTTTCTTAATAATGCTAAGGTTCCAGTTATAAACAGCAAGACCTAAAATGGCAGAACATCGGAAAACTAAAAATTGCTGAAGATAAACGATCAATATGGGAGACAAGAGGAGAGTGAGGAACCTTATGTCAACAGAAAAG
>CM051385.1:5982161-6008161 GCA_028015245.1 Cardamine occulta
GCTTGTTGCATTCCATAGCCTTACCTGTAAAGTAACAAAATATAAGTTAACCGACTCCACAGATCACTCTAACAGAAAAACTGTTTTTGTAGGTTATCTTTTTGGTTGGGGGGGGGGGGGGAGGGTATGTATGAAAGACGGTAATGACATAAGCTACAAATAACCCTGAAAAATCTGAGACAAAAAAATGCATCCCTAGTTATCTAGCTTTTGTCTGTGCTGTGCCAGCTATCTCAATGGAACATATATTGTGAAAAACTACAAGGTGAGTAAATGGACTTACAGTTTTGTCTTTACTTCCAGTCACGATTAGAACATTCCCAGAACTAGATACGCATGTGTCAAGGGACAGAACAACTTCCTTATGGCCAGCTAACACGTAGGAACATGACATTGTTGCAACGTCATAAACACGAACCTGCAGATATATTTGTAAATCTTAGACTTGGTCATACTCAAAGGATAATGATCAAGCCTGTATGAAACAGACTACAAAATTCTTACTTACCTCCTCGAGATTTGTAGCTACTGCGAGAAACTGTTCTTCATAACCTAGGAACTTCATATCAGCTATTTCTTCATTATATCCAACAAGCCTCTTGCTTAGCACTAACTCTGATTCTTCTACATCTTCCACAATGGAGTAGAAGAAAAACTGCTGATCAGCAGTCACACAAAGCAGTCCACAATCAGAAGGCAGCATAGCAACTGCAGTGAATCCTCTCTTAGATTCCTCGTCATCCGAGCTTACAGTAATATCCGACAACTTTTGCTCGTAGAGGCAAACTGAACTGTCAAAGTAAACAGCCAAAGATTTCAATACATTTTTCTTAAGCTAGGATGGTTATATGACTTCCCATTAAACATTAATCAGTGAAACAAAAACTATTTAAGGATAATAACAGCTAACCCTTCAGACTTCCAGATACGCACAACACCACGTTCACCAACAGTTACAAAATAAGTTGCTTGAGAAGCATTTTTCTTCTTCTTACTCTTCTCATCCAAAGAAGCTACAAATGAAGCGAAAGGCGTCCCAGAAGAAACTGTTGTCACAGCTTCTAGTACCTCATACGTTGCAACTGTAGTCTTGCAGCTATAATCATGAAGGTCCCACACGTTCACAACCTGTAATTAACCAATAAGTTGACACCACTGATCACTGGAACTTTAGAATTAAGGCAGTACTTCAATGCCTCATACCATTTAACAAAACACAAACAGAAAACAATCCTACTCCTGAAGTATGTAACTCAATTAAACTAGAGAGTGCTTAGAACTCACTTTATCTCTTCCAGCACTGAGTAAAGTCCATCCATCGTCTGATAGAGCAATTGAAGTCACAGCTGAAAAGTGCTTATCCAAAATGGCAAGACATTTCTTCTCAGTATTCCTTGCCATAAGATCCCAGACACGAACAGTTGCATCATCACTACCCGAGACAAGCTACACCACACCATTAAGAACGCAAAGCTTGTCATCAAACAGAGAAAATATAGCTACATAAGGATAGCATATCTCTACATAATAGAAATAACTCTCTCTTTATAACAGACATATAACTACTCCCAGATCATTTTACTAATGGAAAGAAATGGTACATACAATATTTTTGTTAGCATCAGGATGGAACAAGATACTTGACACAACCCCTTTATGGCCTTTGAAATAATGAGTGCAGTAACCACCCTCAACATCCCAAACAAGCACTTTCCTATCAGCTCCGGCAGTAGCTAGCAGTCCTCCAGATGCGTGGCAAGCCATGCCCATCACAGGTCCTTCGTGTCCCTGCTCATCATTAACCACAAATTATAGAATAACATCAAATGAGAACTATAACCATAGTTAAAGATCGAAATTTTCAAAACTACAAGCTCAGCTCTTTTCTAGATAGCTTTGGATAGTATGAATGAATCTCCAGAAATCCGGATGAGTCAGAGATACAGTTAAAACACCAGAAACCTAATACAGTACCCATTTAGTATAAAATTTACCTTCCAAGAGCGAATGCATTTCAAGGTTTCCAAATCCCAAACTCGAATTTGTCTACTATGCCCAGCTGAGAAAAGGAGCTTATTATCAGGACTAAGAGCTAAAGCAGTCAGCGTATCCGACTCGCCTTCAATCGTGGATTTCACTGATGAGTCCGAACAATCGACGATGTTAATGGAGTCACCACAAGCGCAGGCAATGAAAGAACCATCAGATGAAACGATGAAAGGACCACCGCCGTAAAACTGCTTTAGCGATCGAGAGCACCGGTAATTCTTCTTTAACGAATGAGGAGCCATCACGACGCCGAGCTCTCTCTCTTTCCCGTCCGGTGAAGAAGGCGTTTGGGGCTTTGCGCGAAGAAATAATTAGGGTTTAAGCTTTTATATCCTGTCTTTTTTTCCCCTTTACTCGGATTGGTACCAAATTTTAAGCGGCGCCAAATTAAGCGTTTGCGTCTGCGTTCGCGTTTTTGTTCGCAAAATGAGAAGCTACGTTTATCACGTGCATACTTGAGATCCAAGCGCGCACTATTAGTACAATGGGCTATAACAATCAAGAAGCATCATAACCGTCCATCTAATGAAAAGGACTTAACACTCGTCCAATTTCGCACGCTTACAGTGTTCAACATTCGCCACTTGCATTTTCACACGTACCTATATTCGATTCCACACGTGTACAACAGTCCCTTCTCTCTCTCTCTCTCGGTTATTTCATCTCTTGAAAAAGGCGATAAAATTTTACATATAGGGTTCGTTAAATCCTGAACCTTTTTCTCCTTTTCTCTCCGAAGAGGTTTTGATTCCTGGGTATGAATTTTTCCCTAAATTTGTTAACTTCAAAGCAGAACAGCTCAAGATGCCAGATTCAATCCAAGAGAGATATCTAGTTGGATACGCACTCGCAGCAAAGAAACAGCATAGTTTCATTCAGCCTTCTTTGATCGAACACTCAAAGCAACGAGGCATTGATCTGGTCAAGCTCGATCCGACGAAATCGTTGTTGGAGCAAGGGAAGCTTGATTGCATAATCCACAAGCTCTATGATGTGGATTGGAAGGAGAATCTTCATGAGTTTCGCGAGAAATGTCCTGGTGTTCCTGTAATCGATTCACCGGAAGCTATTGAGCGATTGCATAATAGGGTTTCGATGCTTGAGGTGATAACTCAATTGAGGTTTCCTGTTTCAGATAGCGAGAGATTTGGTGTTCCGGAGCAAGTTGTTGTTATGGATTCGAGCGTTTTGAGTGGTGGAGGAGCTTTAGGGGAGCTTAAGTTTCCGGTGATTGCTAAGCCGTTGGCTGCAGATGGGAGTGCGAAATCTCACAAGATGTTTTTGATTTATGATCAAGAAGGGATGAAGATTTTGAAAGCTCCGATTGTGTTGCAGGAGTTTGTGAATCATGGTGGTGTGATTTTCAAGGTCTATGTGGTTGGAGATCATGTGAAATGTGTAAAGAGAAGATCTTTACCTGACATCTCTGAAGAGAAGATTGGGACATCTAAAGGGTCTCTTCCGTTTTCACAGATATCGAATCTGACTGCTCAAGAAGACAAGAACAAAGAATATGGTGAGGATAGGAGCTTAGAGACAGTGGAGATGCCTCCATCGAGTTTCTTGACAGATCTAGCAAAGGCCATGAGGGAATCAATGGGTCTCAATCTCTTTAACTTCGACGTGATTAGGGATGCGAGAGATGCTAATAGGTACCTTATAATTGATATTAACTACTTTCCTGGATATGCTAAGATGCCTTCTTACGAGCCTGTATTGACGGAGTTCTTCTGGGACATGGTCACAAAGAAGAAACATGTCTGAGACAAACCTGCCAAAGTTGTATCTTTGTTAGCAGGAACATTGTTAGGGAGGATTTGTATCACTGCAATGTGTTGCAACTGCCATTGCAAACATCTCAATTTGTTCTGGCCTATGGTGACTAAGCTGCTCTGCTAATTTTCTTTTGGATTCTTGAACTTGTGCTTCTTATTTTTTTTTTAGTTGCTTCTCTTTCGTTTACTTCCAAGTTTTGCAAAGCCTTGTTCAAATGCATAATTGTTGCTACTCTTGAAAAGCATTGGATCTCTAAATTCTTGGCCATTTGCTCTGTTCTCAACTGTTGATTGGTGACTTTCCCTTGACATTACGTTTCCATTCTCTATATTCTCAATTGATATACGAGTTAAGCTCTTAGTATCGGTCTTCTCATGGAGATGGTTTGCAAGATACTGTCAGTTACTTGTTTCTGCATTCTTTGATTGAGATCATTTTGAGTAAGGTATGTGATTGTCTTATACTTCAGCATGATTCTCTTGGAATATTTTTCCCCTGATGGTGCAAAAACTTGATCCATTTCCACTTTTGAATTTTAAGATGCTGAGAAGATGTTTAGGTGACTCATATAAATCTCATTAGATAAAATGAATCTGAAATCTCACTAGATAGAAGGAATCTAGAAATCTCACTTGATAGATGAATCTAGTTGTTTTTCTCACATCTTTGTATTCTTCACTATAAGAGTCTTTGTGGATATGTCCTGAGAATAAGTTCCTGGTTTCACACAAGTTTTAATGGTTAATTTTGATTATCAACAAGTTGAAAGCATTGCTTTAGCTTCTTCAGCATCTTATTCTCTAATTTGATGTACGCATATTCCCGCACATATATTTCAAATTGGGTTTGGCATTTATGCTTTAGAAACTTGGATGAAGCTGATAAGATGATTCTGGACAAATTTGATATTCTTATTTAATCTTCATTTTCGAATAAATCAAAAGTGATAATTATCTGATTGTTATTTGATTTGTTTTCTGTATACAATAGGTGGAATACGGTAGTCGGTGATTGTATCATTCCGAATTTTTATCGTCTTAGTTTCTTAGCCAAGAATTAAGAGCAGATTGATACTGTTACAAGTACTATTTAAGTAAATTTGTTATTTTCATGGCCAAGGGTATCTTTGTTGTTTTATTTTTAATTAAATAACTAAGAATTTAACTAAAAATACTACAAAGTACAAACATAGAAAACAGTTTTGTAGAACAACTATAGAGAGATGTTGTGAAAAAAAAATAACAAATGACTAGATCTAGTGATTTATCTTTGTAAATTCTACAATAAATCGGATATTAAGTAATTTTGTGTATGATTATCGTTTTGTGTTCTTAGAAAATGTGTTACTGAAACTAATTAAGATCATAATCAGAGTAAATAATGGTTACTTTTTTAGTAAAATCTACCATTCGGAAAGCCCATGAACTTTTGGGTTCCTGCTACAGAATCCATCATCAATCCATAAAAGAATAGAACATTCTTTGACTGCATCGAACAAATTCAAGTCAAGTCTTTAAGTCCCTCACGTCTCACGGTTAATGTATGTATAGCTTTTTCACTTTCTAATTTTATACACGTACACTTGCTCAAAAAAATTTTAAAGTCTACATAGTCCTCGTCATATTTGACTTGTACCGTAATCGAATTTGAGAAGGTAAATCAAAGACTTCCCTACGTTTCTTTTTACATGGAAGTCTTCATTTTAACTAACTCTGTTCATCTTTTAGCTTTTATTCTAGTCCACTGCATCTATCGTGTATATGTAATTCTTCTATCCAGTAAAAGTATAAGATGTTTTTTTTTTTAATAATGAAACTGTAGAGTTTAAGTTTTTCTATGTGTGCGAATAGAAGATAATGTTGAACAGAGTTGACACACCATCTTGCTAACTGATTGAACTACTAAACTTGAGGTTTCTAAGTAATAATTTGCGTGTAGGCATCGCAATGTAACGTGCCAATCGTTGCAGTTTGGTCTTTTATTCAAGATGTTAGGTTTGACTCAAGCACGAGAAGATAAATATATAAGTCAGGTAATTATCAGAGACCGACCGATACACGAGGAGATGTATATTACTTACGTTCTTCAGTGTGTGACGTGTATAAATACTCTCTGGTGTTGGTTTGTGCATTTTGGAGAAACTCATATACTTAAGCAAATTTTGTCCTCTAATCGTTTTGAGTGAATGTCAATTCGAACATTATCAACATTTCAAGTCTTGGTTGATTGTCTTTTGAATTTTAAATTTCGCTAATAAGTATACATAACCATCATCATAATCTGAAAACACAAACGTTAAACGCAAACAAATAGTAATCAGAATTTAATTAATGGATGTCCATTAGCGGTTTAAATGTTGTACTAGGAAAGTTATTGAAAGAATAGATTTTTGAGATCGAGTTCAAGAATCGGAAAAAAAAATCATTTAATTTGTTATGATACAAAGACATTGTGCATATATATATATATATGTATATTAATGTCATTTGTGAATAAAATAACGGGAAATGCGTGTAATCAAGATTATGAAGCCTGGAAGGTAGGTTAGAGGAAGATCAACTGTAGCATTGCTGTCTCTATCGAATTAGTTGGAATTTGGAAACTTCCACCGCAGGAATATTACATTCGTTTTTTTTAATATTGTATTTTCTTTTATAGATTAGAATTAATTTATTAAAAAAATGTTTTGACGACTTTGATTACGATCCAAGGCAAGTAATTAATAAATATAATTACTGGCTTATGAATAGACTTTTAGCGTCATAAGATTTTCACAAAGCTCTCATGTAATTTAGTAGTTTGTAATAGTGTTGTCTTATGTTACTATCCAGATTTAAATTTTGTGAATGCATGTTTTTGATTCAGAAAAAACCTTCAACAAGATATTGATGATTATCAAACAATTTATGCTAAACAATTATGTTTTGAGTAAGAATTCTAAAATGATAGTATTAACTTAGTCACAGCTGATCTAACGAAGCATATCATTTTAAATCGATGTCATAGTTAAAGCCATGTAGAAAGATTTATGGACCAATTAACGTCAACATAGAAGCATTTTCAAAAGCGACTAATTAAATTAGTTTCGTCGTTAGAAGAGTTAGGGTTCTCGCGGGTCCCAGTCTCCCAGGGTTTATGAGTTTGCGTGTCTTGATGTGCTTTAAAACTAAATTTACACCAATAATCAACCACCGTACCGAGATGTTTGATTAATTTCTTAGAATATATATATATATGTATATATGATATACTATTTACTGATTTATACGAGTAAATATTCTATTTGTTTCAAGTTTTTTTTCTTCTGAATAATGGCAGTCTAAAGTGTGTTTTTTTCTGTTGTCTGAAAAGTTTTTCGGCTCATGCTTATTCCAGTAAACAAAGGCCTGGCTCGTGTAGACTGGAGACTTAGAAATAATGGAATCACAGTTTTTGTAGCTTTTTTAAAAGTGAGATGTATCATTGTTCTTTTTCCTCTTTTGCCAACTGTTTTATTGATTAGAAAACGATACCATTCAATAATGAAAAATTGACTTCAATAATATTTTTTTTGCTTATACTTATTATAGTTGAGATGTGGCACGGTGTGGATCATTTGTTGACCAATGACCAGTAATGGGCAGTGTTGTAGAGACTGTTTTCATACAAAATGTTTTATCAATTAATGTCTGATATATATATATATATATATATATAAATTTAACGTACTACACGTGGAAAACCTAATTTATATGTTGGTACGAATTGGTTCCATTTACATTTTGAAAGGGAGATGACAAACTTATATAAAGTAGAAAGATGGGAGAATCATTGATAATTCAGCATACTGTATATATTATCCTATGTATAACCCTTGGATACCACTATCCATTGTTTGGCCACATAAACATTCATTAAAATTTTTTTTTATCTCATTGGTTTGCAAATCAAATGAGACGAGCTAGTGATTGTTTTCTTATATATTAGTTTCATGTTGTCTTTTAAATACTTTTTTGGCCATTGAAGCTTCTTGCCTCTAAAACTTTTGTAAATTACTTGATATTAGCCAGTATTCACGCATCAAGGAACATTAACCAACTGGTAGAAAAACATAAATTTTTATATACAAAAAAAAAGTCAAGGTGTTCATATCTTTCAAAAAACGCACATTCTTTTTAATAAAAATTATTTTTGTTGCTTTTTGATTATTTTACACATTCATATGATCATGATACTTAATTGATTTTCTTTTGGACATTTTATTATTTAAAGGCTTCACAAACTGCCTTTTGTCAACATATGGATTAGTTGCAGCAACTTTTGTGTACTACATTGCTTCACAAACTTGATAATCTTCTTCTCTTCCTTTCTATTTCTTCTTCTACAAATAATATGATACGTTTCCACAAGGGCATTATCGTCATTCTCAGGTCATCAAAGTCAAAAGCGAAACTTAGATCTTCTCCGTCCGACAAGATACAAGACACGAAACACAAAACACAAAACCCTATTTAAAGCAAAGACCACACACACTCTTAGCCTCATTAACTAAGATCCTTAATTTGATTGCCTTCATCAAAATCTTTTTCCCTGAGGAGGTCTAAGGGATCTTCAACAGGTTCGAAAATACATACATGATACATACATACAAAATACATGTTAGTATTGTGTACGTATGTTTCTGCTCATACACACGTTAACGAGTTCATATCTAATCATAAATCCGATTATAGATCAAAAGTGTGTTTGCTTTATCCCGATTTCTTAACTTGATGCAGTTCTATATATCTATATGCTTGATTTTCTAGATTATTATTTTAAAGATACTTTCTAAGTATGTTATAACACTCGTGTTATAGTAAAAATGGGGCGATCACCATGTTGCGATGAGAATGGGTTAAAGAAAGGGCCATGGACACAAGAGGAAGATGAGAAATTGATAGATCACATTCAAAAGCATGGCCATGGAAGCTGGAGAGCTCTTCCGAAGCAAGCCGGTTTAAACCGATGCGGAAAGAGTTGTAGATTGAGATGGACTAACTACTTGAGACCTGATATCAAGAGAGGAAATTTCACTGAAGAAGAAGAACAAACTATTATCAACCTCCATTCTCTTCTTGGAAACAAGTAATTCATTACTTTTTATACTGTATAATTGCTTACTTAATTGTAGTTTAAAATCCATATGTTAATTCTTCTAGTCAAATATTTAATTATACCTTTCTTAGTGATATCTATAGATAGTCTAAATGTTTGTGCGAAACGATCTAGGATGAAATATACTGCATGTATAGCTAGAATAATAGTAGTATGATTTATATATAGATGGTCTAAAAGTATATGTGAAACGATCGAGAGTGAAATATATAACTAGAATCAGTTTGCTATATATAAAATATGTAATGAACTACATATAATTAGTATATGGTTTTATGGATGGAAAAATATAAATGACACCTACTACACTGTTTTTTTCTCTCGGTGCATACGTCGATAGCCGTTTTTCAATCTTGAAAACAAATGATCTTGTTATGACTAAAGTAAATCAATATTAGGTATTAGTCTTAAACTAATCCACTAGGAGTCTAAGATAATATCAATTTGATTAATTTAAATTTCGTATATGTGTTTTGATAGGTGGTCGTCGATAGCCGGTAATCTTCCTGGAAGAACGGACAACGAAATAAAAACTATTGGAACACACATTTGAGAAAGAAACTTCTCCAAATGGGGATTGATCCAGTGACTCACAGGCCGAGAACCGACCATCTAAACGTTCTAGCCGCTCTCCCGCAACTTATCGCAGCCGCAAATTTCAACAGCCTCATGAATCTCAATCAAAATGTGCAATTGGATGCAACAATTCTAGCTAAAGCTCAATTGTTACACAGTATGATTCAAGTCCTTAGCGCCAATAACAACATCAATCCTTCTTCTTTTTCTCCGACCATGCAGACTAATAACAATCTCTTTGGCCAATCTCATTACTTAGAGAACCAAAATCTTTTTGGTCAGTCTCAAAACTTCTCCAACATTCTTGAGACCAATCATGAGGATTTTATGGTCAAAAGCCAAATTGATCACCCTTTGGATTCTTTGTCTTCCCCAATACAAATCGATGTTCAAGATGATCGTAATTCACTCCCTCTATTGGTCCCCGCTTCTCCTGAAGAATCTAAACAAACCCAAATGATCATCAAGAACAAAGACATCGATGATGATGATCATCATGATACTTCAAACCCTTCGTCATCAAACTCGACCTTCACACAAGATCATCATCAGCCATGGTGTGACACTATTGATGATGAAGCAAGTGATTCGTATTGGAAAGATATCATAGAGTAAGACCCTTCATCAATACTTTCATACATACATTTATTTTTTGTATAGATTGAATTTCGTAGTTATCGTATGAATGCATCCAGTGAAAATCTACGGTTCGGCGAGTCTAATGTTTTAATTCTCCCTTTTGCAGGCAAACGTGTTCGGAGCCATGGCCATTTCCTGAATAGAGAACAAGATTGAAAATAAAATAAAATGAGAGAGGAACTTTATTATTAGTATTTGTTGTCAATAGAGTTAAATGCATATTTTATTGTTCACTAATCTTTTACAGTTTTTTTTTCAGACCATGCATGTATGGTAAAAATTGATATTGTACAAAATTAATTAATTTACTGTATTAAATACAAATACTCATGTTTAATATTAGTAACTACATTTGTAAAATATATATATATACATATATATATATATACATATATATGTATATTAAAAAGTACAAAAGTTCATTGATTTTCTCAAATTATCATTTATAAAATATAAAACGCAAAAACGATTCTTTTCTTCCGTTTGATTTTTATTTAAACGTAAACGCATACACAAATGCGTGCAAAACAATCAAGCTTCTAATGTCTCCTATTAATTGTATTTTATTTTTAGTCAACATGTAAAAACAAAACAAATTCTTGACTCTCCCAAGCCAAATGAACAAATAAATATGATTACTTGTGGATAAGATATATATATATATACTTTTTGTTCGTTTTACCAAATATAATTGAAGATTAAAGATTTAGTTGGCGATGGGTAAGAAGAAGTGAACTACAATATATACTCTCGAAAGTGACACTTATCTAGTTTTGATTTTGACTTTAGTAGGAGACAAAAACTTAATTGATTAAATATATATAGTTACATTAACTTACGCTACATGTCTCGTGGGACAGAACATCTTGGCACTATTTTTAATCTTGCGGCCATAACAAAACGATAACTCCATGACCATTTATGATTTGATATTAAGGTTAAAAGAAGGAAGAATACATGAACAAATATACGTATATATATACAATTTACATATCGAAAATACCTTACAATAGTGTTGATGAAGTTTAACACCAACGCTTGGTAATGGCAATAATATATTTCTCTAAAAGGAAATTTTTATATTGTTAAATGCTTTATGCAAAAGAAATTTTTTTAAAAGAAAACACTCGACTTGTTGTACACTTATGTCAATTTTGGATTGTGACAGAGGAATACAAGGAGGAACGTGTGCGCTAATAATTTAATTAAGATTATAGCAAAAAGAGCACTAAAATTATTCATACGAAATAAAAGCCAACGGCTAGATTTTTTAATTCAGTTCAATTTCTCTAAACCAAACTCAAATATTTGTTTGAATTATTTCGTGTTTTAGAGAAATCTGATTACAAAAAACCGAAACCAAACCGACGCCCATTACTTCTTCATCAGTCTCGGCTATATTGAGCTATGTCTTCTTCTAAAGATTGTAACAAAAGATCAAAGACGTAATCAGAATCCTTAAAAAGAGCTTACTAGAGATTTGCGAAAGAAAGACGCAAGCAAGAGCTTTTGATCGTTTAGAAGGGTCCTTCAATGCTTTGGTCTCTTTTGTGGTGTATTCGAGTTTCCAGACTCCAATGTCCTCTTAATTCCCAAGAAGTGCTCTACCTGAAATGTTTCAAGGCAAAGATCAATACTAATCCTGGATTAAGCATCTTACTAATAAGTTGTTAAAGAGAAATGTAATTATCTAGATTCTGTAACCTTTTTGTCACCAAGCATTGGTGTTAAGCTCCCTGGAACATCCTTCTCAACAGTCGCAAACCCACTCTGAGGATCACTAGTTTGTCTGAAAATTGCAACAAACAAGTGTTAGTTAAAGAAAGGGACCCTTAAAGAAACTGACCGTCCCTTATATCTCAGGTGACGCCTAAAAAATCGAAAAACTAAAACCGAGTGATGAAGCATATATATATACCCTGGTTTGACATGGCCACTGAGGACAAGGTAAGGAGTTTTCAGTTGAGCTTGAGCTTCTCTCATTCTTTGAACAGATTGCGATGGTGTGTCTGAGTTTTTCATTTGCTTTAACTTGAGCTCTTCCTGGTACTGTTTCATCCGTTTCTCTTCCTTCATTTTTCCAGGCCCTTTACCGTGGAATTTGTGAGAGAGTAATCGAAAGGCTTCTTTTGGAGTTAACTGTTAACAACGTCAGAGTTAAAGATCGATTAACTTACATAATACACATAAGAACGAGATTCATAACATTGAGAAGCAAAAGTTAAGAAAACTTACAGTTCTACCAAACTCGTCAGTCCTCTCAATCCGGATGTCCTTGAATCTTTCTTTAGATTCTTTACCTCCTTCATCATCCACAATACCCACAAGCTTGCTCTTTTTTTTGTCCATATTTCTACCACCCCATTCAACTTTTTCCTTTAGTGTTCCTCGGTCTTTAAGAAGCTTCAATGCACCAGATAATCCTTTTCCAACCGCAACCTCGTGTATTGTTTCATCAGGAGTTATCTCTTTGGTATCTGATGAAACACCTGCTGCATCCATATCAGTGTCTTTTACTTCTGTACAACCATCTGGATGCTCTTCTTTTACTTTAACAGGAGCTACAGGTGCTTCATCTTCATCCATGAAAACATCTTCGCTTTCAGGCTTCTGCACATCTGAAAGACCACACCGAAAGATCAACAACTCCATACCACTTCTAACGGGAAAATCATAAACTTGTTTAAGAAAAAAAGGTAAGCAGGAGGTAGAATTGATAAACTAGCCACAAAATATGTGCAGACACATTGAGTAGGTCTGTATATGACACCAAATAAATGTTCCAAAAATGTAGAGAGTGCGCTATAGCAAGGTCAATATAATAGAGGCAGAACCGTCAATAACAGTGTAAATGTGTCAGAAGATTTAAAGTTTACCTTCATCGCGCTGGAGGCCCCAGACAAAATCTTCCATCTCTGTGAACGCCACTGTATTTTCTTGTGACTCATCCCTAGTGGCGCTATTATCATCTGTTGTTTGATTGGTGCTGGCAGCCACTAGATGCGCAATTGCCTGAGGACCAGATCCAGCTTCCTCTTTCTTAACGAAAGCTAACCTCCTAGCTTTCTCTAACGATTTATAAAGATCTTCAGCATCATCGGCCAACACCATATTCTCATCTTCTTCTCTTTTCATAGGCTGAACTTGTTCCCTTCTGAGTAGTCTGGATGCCTCATCAGCTTTAGCAATAGCTTCCTGATAGGCATTGCTCCGTTTTTCATACTCAGACCTTTCTTTCTCTTCTTTCATGGCCTGCCTTTTGCCATCTTTGCGACCAAGATCCTCAGATCCTAATCCTGATGCAATAGCTTCCGCTTCAAGCGTGCTCAAGTCCAATTTCTCTTTTTTCCGCAATTGCTTCTTTTTCTTGGGTTTTTTGAACCGTAACATTTCCTCATTTGAGAAATAATCTGATGAGATCTTTGCTGATGAGTTAAGGTCTTCAAAAGTACTTGTTGTTTGACCCTGAATTCTCTTACGCAGCTGATAGTAGAACATTTAGGACAAATGAATTCCATTAGTATCAACTTACTAAGATCCATAAATCACAATAAAATGTTAGGAAGAAAAAGTACCTCCTCCAGCTTCTTCTCGGCTTCACCTGTAAAGCGACCCTTTGCATCCAAAAAGATCCCCTGAAGACAAAAGAAGCACGTTAATTCATTCAAAGGAATGCCTACAATTATGGTATTGGAGAGTCCGCTAGACAGTAGCTTACCTCATCAGTAGTGGGCTCATCGTACTGCGGAAGCATCTTCTTTTCTACTCCGGGATCATCATTAAACCTAAAAAATCAGTGTCATTGCCATATTTCAATCTTAAGCAACACAGATATGCTCATCTAAATGCCATTAAAATATCCTTAACTTACTTATCATCATATATTCCCTTTTTCTTCTTGGCTGCTTCATAAGCTTCATTCCGGCGCTTCTGTTCTCCAATTTCCACATTTTCTAGCATGTCAATCTCTGCAAGAATAGTTGCAAATCTCATTTATGACAGACCCTTGCATCAACCATGTTGATAATATAAATAAAAGAGAGTATAAAAAGATACTAACCATTGTTAACGTCTCCATCGGCAAGGACACTTTGGTCTTTTAGTGTCAAGATAACTGCTCTACCTTCTACCACCTTTTCTAAACCATGTAGAACTTTAACACCAGATAGATGCGCTGTTACCAAAATATGTGAAGATAGTTATCAACCAGAACGTATAACATGAAGAAACTTGATTTAGAAAGGAAGAAAGAAAACCGAATTCTATGGTATGATAGAATACTTAAATCATTATACTTATTTGTAATTACATAATTATTTCCTTTGAAGATTATAATTAGGTGAGAAAGAACTGCAAAGGCAAACTTACCGCCATCCTCACCATCTTCATTTTCACCTTGATTAAGATTGTCCTGACCAAATATAACATAGGATAGATTATTAAAATGTCAAATAAAAGGAAGTTATGGAGGAACAAAAGGATACATCATGTCCAAGGAATGGAGAAAACACCTGCTCCTCAAATATTCTAGAGAGCTGTTGTGCTCTTTGCTTCTCAGCATTTCTTTTTTCCTCAATCTTACGGCTCCTTGCAACCCATGATAGAGCATCAGAAGCGTCTTCAACTTTCTTCTTTCTTTCCTCTCTCATCCTAAGGAAAAACACAAATATTTTTAATTCATTTACTACTGTACATCTAGATAGCATAGAACAGCATCAAACAAACAAAAACTGCCCAAGAAAGAGAGGATGCCCAGAAAATCATTCTACCCAAAAATTATGTCTGGATGGCAGGATTTTCTCAACCCTAAAATATTAAAATATACTTCAACGATTGAATAGTTAACAACACGAAATAAGAAACACTTACTTCAAAATGCGATTCTGAAGTTCTAACGCAGATGCTTCTCTTCCACTAGATGAAGCATCAAAATTATCCTCACCTTCATTCGAACCTCTGTTATCCAAATGTTCATATCTCTCAGCAGCGTTTTGAGTCTCATCATCATCTTCATGACTTTTCTTACTCGCTCTCTCCTTCCCTCTTGACCTATCCTTGTCTTTGTATGCTTCCTTCTCTTTTTCTTTTTCCTTCTCATTATCCCTCTCCTTTTCTCTATCTTTATGTTTATCTCTATCCTTTTCCTTCTCCTTTTCTTTTACTCGATCTCTTTCCCTGTCTCTATCCCGATCCCTGCTCTTTTCTTTCTCCCTCTCCTTATCTCTACCTCTAGAGATCTCCTTCTCAGTGTCTCCTTCTTTATCTCTTTTTCGGTCCCTCTCTTTCTCCTTATCCCTGCGGTGGTCCTTTTCCCTTTCACGCTCCTTATCCTTACTCCTATGATCCTTCTCTTTCCTCCTTCCATCTCTGTATTCTCTAGTAGGCGACCCCTCGTTTTCAGCCCTCTCATCCCTGCTTTGATGCCTTGATTTAGACTTCTCCACTTCCATTTTCAAACGCCTAAATGAAAACAAGAACTTCAATAAAGACCTAATCACATAAAAGGAACAACTCAGAAACAACAATTACAGTGTTGCAGACTACAATGAGCAAGATAAGTAACAAAACTATTATACTGGCAACAATATAAACATAGACAAGCAGCTAGTTTCTCGATTGGTGAAGATTTGTACAGCTAATTGTTGCTCAACCTCCCAAATAAAACACAAGTAACAAATAAAAACCTAACCTAAGAAGAATTTAAGTAAAATCAAATCGTTATAGCACAAATTCTGAGTCCGGATAATAAACAGAAAAGGGAACAAGGTCAAGCTAATATTCACTGGTAACAGAACGCAAAGTTCCGATAAGAAATCTCTAAGGAAACAAAAGTGCATCAATATCCGATTCGATTTACCTCGAGATCAAGCCTTCAATGGAATGTACTGAGATATTCGGATCGACGGACAAAGAAGAAGAAATTTCCGAGGGTTTAAAGATAAATTGCGAAAGTATAGTGACTAATAGAAGGTTAAGAAGATAGAGCCCTAGCTAATGCTAAGAAAGTGAGAAGAAAGTGCTTCTACCACCCAGAAAGATGACGGCTAACAGCTAACCGCCGACGATCGCAAGCTCGCCGTGGAAAGAGGCGGAGAAACTCTGGGGTGGCCAATAGAGGAGGACGATTGTGAAAACAAAGGAATAAGCAAGATATACGTGTTTATATCGTACTCCGGTTTAAAAGCAAACCCATTGGTACGTGAATATATTCTTAATCGGTATAATTCTAGACCGGTTATTTTCCTAATGAATGATTTACTCTGTATGGAATTTGAATAATCCCAGTTTTGAACTTTTGAATAAACACATTACCAAAATTGGTTTAATGGACATATTTCAATATAAAAAAGTACTCCTGACCGGTCCAGTTTATGAAGACTCAAAACCAATTGTTTTCATAGTCCTGACTCCTGAACTCCTAAAAAGCTTGAGAAAATCTGCCATTTTTTCAATAAACTTCATGAATCTGCTAGTTCAAAAGAAACTTATCTTTCTTTTTCAACCATTCCTCAATGGAAGAACAAGTTCTGCTACCGCGAGTGTGACTTATCATGCAACTTTGACATTGAAAAGTTTATTTAGCATTCAAGAGAAGACAGAGAATAGCTAAGATTATGAGCTAATCGATGGACATGGCTTCCGCACCACCAGCTGTTGTTTCCTCAGTAATGTTCCTCTGCATTTCTTCCACCATACTCTTCTGTTCATCCTCCATTGTCTCCTGCAACTCATCCACCTGTACATAAAAGTTTTCAGAAAAACCAAGAAAGAAACCTTTAGGATTTTAGCTATGAAACACAATGAAAACATACCACATGCAAAAACAATGCAAACTGCTTCTTCCTTAGCTCAAAAAGTCTCCAACTTGCTGTATTCTCGGCCTCGAGTTCTGCAATCTCCTTGTTCAATTCATTGATAACCTTCTGCGTCTCTGACCTAGGTGGCTGCGCAGAGATAAGTTTCCTAATAGCTTCACACTCCTCTTTATGTTGTCTCTCTACTTTACTCTCTGCAAGCTGTTTCTTAAGATCTTCTATATCAGCTTGTGCCTGCATTATCTGCCTATTCGTCTCATCTTTAAGCTCGTTAAAGTTCTCTTTCTCCCTTAAATTCGAAGCAACTACCACTTGGCTCTTAAGAAGCGGAATCTCAAATGCGGAAAGTTCTTGTAAGAAAGCTTTCGCGAGTCTACCGCATTCACTGTAGTTATCTTCTTCTTTGTCTACTTCGAGGACGAAAGAAGTGAATTTCTTCTGAAGCTTCTTCAACGGAGGTTCGCCTCTAGTGGTTGTCGTGCGTGTGAGAAGCCTATTTCTTATAATTTTGTCATCTTCTAACGGATCAAACGCGTAATTAGCTGCTACAGTCTCTGACCTAACAGAACCAATCCTCCTAGCTCTCACTGACATCTTAACTACTAGATTCTCTTTTACTCAAATCTGCAGAACAAACACAATCCATAAGCTAGAGAAAATATGAATAAATTTTCGTAAATCGTGACAAAGCATTATCAGAACCATACGAATAAATCTATGTAAGCTCGAAACTGCTCAAAACAATGAGAGCGCTAAGGTGGATACTCGATTTGACCTGGGAATTTACAGAATAGAATCGAAACAGTCGAACTAATAATTAAGCAGTAATTGGCTTTAATAGATTTCGAATTCTTCTTCTCATCTTCAGAATTGTTCGAAGACAACTTCAGTTTCTCAAAAATTGTGTGTGTAATTAACCCAAATTCACAGCGATAGAGATTTAAACCATAATCTGAAAAAGAGACTTACTTGAACCGAAACCAAAGGATCAAGACACCTCTTCTACCATCAAAAATCCAAAACAGATAAGTGGTGAACCCTAATTCTATGTTTCCTTTCCTTCCCCTTTTCCTCGTTCAACACTTTGCTCGGGTTTTTCTTTTTTTTTTTTCCTTTCCGATTTCTTTCTTGAATAAATGCATAAAAGCTCCCGAACTTTCATTTTATTTTAATACTAATCCGTGTTCGTTTTAAAATTACAATATAAACCTTCAAGACAGTGAAATAGTTAGTTACTACCGTTACGGTTTGATTTTGTAATTTTTAAGTGTAGACATATGAGCTTAAGCTATTTTTCCGCCATTGAAGCACAGAGCTAATTGTCAACAAGCTAACAAATTATCAAACGTATAGCAGATCGAAAACCGTCAGCTCCAAAGAGAAGTTTTTAACTATCACAATATTTACATTTTTATTACATTATTACTACACAGAACACACAACAGAATCATAACCAGAGCTTAATAAAAACATGGAAATGAATGATTTTACAGAGTCTACATGAATGGGAGACAAACACTAGACGTAATCGTACCCAGATGATACTCTTTCGGATGCAGGGTTTCGTTTGGTCTGAGTGGGCAAGAGACAACGCGTGTTGTCTTTGCATTTAAGCCATTTCAAGCCTTTCTCTTCGTGGTTCATCGTCAGCTTTGATGCGACTGATTTGATTCCGCTCCTCATATAATTCAGAGCCAACACAGCAAGGTCTCTGCAATGCAGGCCAGTATTCAACCATAAACCCATATAAGAAGAAACCACAAAGACACATTACAGCAAAAAGAATTTAGGATGCAAAAAATACGTGTGTCTTGTACATACAAGGGTGAGCAAGGAGAGCAAGAACCATTGATGAAATAGACGAACAAGTAAGAATCAAAATGCTGGCCGTTGATTAAGTAGAATCCGTGTAACCTCCTTACACATCTGAAAGACATTCTTTTATACAATTGGATTGCAGGATTGTTGTGTGCAATCACATGAAGGTAGACACCATGGCACACAGGGATATTAGAAGCATGTTTGACGACCTCGTTAATAAGTAACTTAGCTGCAAAAAAAATGCAGAACTTAATATTAACAAAACCAATCAAGAGAAGAGAAGAATCCATAAAAAATCATATCATTGGTTTACTAGATGGGTCATAGTCAATACCAATTCCACGTTTTCTGTATGTTTCTACAACTCCAAGTGTTAAGATGTACACCAATGTCTCCTCTCCCTTCGACGAGTCATATCTTATCAGATCTGATATCTGTGCAAGACATAGAAAACTATCAACATATCAACAAAAAATAACCTTTGACCTTTTAAATTAAGTTAGCGAGTACAAACAAGTTTGAATCATGATCAAGATGTTACAAAAGCGGTTCCGTTTCATTTTAAAGAACTTTTATAGGAAACCTATCTGATCAACATCACGCTTAAACCATAGGACATTATGAAATGGTTCGACAACACATGAAATAACGTGGAAATTTCTGCACATAACCCAAAAGGCAAGGAACGGAGAGAAGACAATGCTTAAAAGTTAAAACCCATGTGGTAAACATACGACAAAACAAGCTTCAATCAAAAACTTAACAAAATGTGCTGAAACTGTAGAAAGCTTCATTTTAAGAGATTTGGAAGAAACCCATTTCGTGAATCTGTTTCAAACATTCAAAATATACACTTTACAAGACCTTGCAGCTTCAATCATTCAAAATATACACTTTACAAGACCTTGCAGCTTCAATCATAACTTCAAACGTTACAAACTGAAGCTTTTTCCTCCAATTGTAAGGAACCCATTTCGGACATTCAAAATCTACAAAACCTAAAATAGAGCCAAACAGGAAAACAAATTAAAAAAAAAAAAAAACTCACTTCGCTTTCTTTGGCAAGCACGATTTTGGCAGTAACAAATCCAATAAGTTCCTCAGAATGACCATCAGGACGACTCCGATCAACAGCAGCCCAAGAGACGATATCACCTCCGTTGACAACATTCTGAAAAAACTCAGACTCATACCTGAACAAATCAATGATTTGATAAGACTTCCGAAAATGGAAAGTCAAATCCGAAAACCAGATTACATATAAATATATTTCAAGATTGGGTATTTATTTACCTGATTGGGAATATGTCGCGATGGATTTGCTCCAAACGTTCTAAATCAGAAGGGTTTATTGGCCTGAAGCAAATAGTTGGACGAAGAGAAATTTCGGGTTCCTCCATCGATGAATTCTCCACGAATCCACGGGGAAAATGCGACATTATCGAGATGGTGATGACTCAAACAACCTGAAATTCTAGATTTTTGATACTTTTCATTTGAACATATAGCGAAAAAAAGAATCGGGTTCCAGATCAAATCCGTCTCACACGCGTTTCTCTGAATCGGATCCGGGTGAGTTAGGATTTCAGAATCCGAAGATGGGTTTGTTGATCTACAAAGCTTTCGCGGAGTGAAGTGAAATCGAAAGAAACGACTTTTGGAGAAGAAGAAGAAGGAAGGAAAGGTACTTGATTGCTTTGCCGTCTTCCCCAAATCGTTATGGCTTGAAGCGACGCATCTTTGATTCTTCGGACCATCTCACGTGCCTTCCCATAAACAACCACGTGCATTTTCCTTTGCAAAATTTTCTCCTCATCGATGAATTAATCATCCTTATTATATGTTTCCATGGAACAAAATTATCATGTTTGGGGTAAAATTACCACTCATTAGTCATTACTCATTTGGCAAAATGTAGCGGTTAAAGACTTACATTATTTTAATAGTTCTTAGGGCTAGTCCTAAAGATATTTGGATCCGAACATAATTACATAAATACATAATCTTCCTCTCTTTTTAATTAATAAACGCCGTTCAAAAATCGGTGTCTAAGAACAGCTTCCGCCACTGGCCGTTTCCTATGGTCAACGTTCAACATTGCCTACCAAAACACCATATACACACAATTCAATCTCATATCTCACTGATGAACCCTTTATATTTTCTATTTCCACAAAAACATTCTCAACTTTTCATTTAGTAAATTTTTTGCTAAGTATGATGTTACTCAAAACATTTTTAGTTTTACCATATCCAAGTTTTGAGTATGATGTTACTCTTGGAGGTCATTTAACGATGGTGTAGAACCTCCTAGGTATTATCGACGGTGGATTTTTAGGATTTAGTGGCTAAATATTGATCTAAAGAGACTACTGGTCAAAGGTCCAAAACTTCCCAAATATGAAACATATAGTATCTGGTCTAACATTTACTTAAGGTTCAAATCAGTTGACTAATATTATAAACTTTCTAAACATATCTCCTCCATTTTTCATTACCGTTTCCATGTTTATCTCACATTATTAACAGCTACTGTTAAAAGAGAAGTTAGATCAGAGTTCAGTTATGTAATTTTTCTCCTATGACTAAAGATAAATGCAGAGAAAATTGGAGAGACTAAATACCTGGAGTAATTCCCAACCAGCTCTATCACCAAGATCCAGAAACTTAACAGCTTCTTCAAGCCGTTCATCAGCTAAACAGTACCTGTATAAAAAATTAGTGAGGTTTTTCAAACATACAGGCACTTGGAGGAACAATCGATTAACTGAATACAACGGCTCTTTGATGCTAAAATAAATTGTTATTTATGTAAGTTTTAGCAACAGAAACATACAACTATATAGAATGTTTGTTAATCTGTAGATAGCAAAAGGCTTACTCTCTTACCGCATCGATATCCAGCCGGAAAGTGTTTTCCAGTAGCCTCTGCAGTCCATCAGATTATACTATGGTTAAACAAAAACAGTTTGGAAAAAATATTTTCAACATAAATGATCATAGCTGACACATTTGTTGGAATAATAAGGACATACTAAAGTTCAGATGAGCAAAACAGAGAATATTAGGCGCATCCAATAATATAGTAATCTTGCCTGAATAGAAAGAGAATCCATTATGCCTGCTTCAGAGAATGGAACAAAGGCTAAGTATGCAAGAAGCAGACCGGCTTCATATCTGGAAACCACAAGCATGCGTTAAAAATTTATCAAAGAACATTCGCAACTTAACACATGAATGACTAAGAAAGAAAAAACATTACATGTCATCTGCAATCCCAAACGCTCTTTTCTCAAAAACTGTGAAGGCACCAGAAGCAGTTGCCCTTCGCCAAAGTTGCTCTGATAGTGAACCAGAAGTGGCTCCTTCTTGCAAGCATGAGGGACTGTAAGGTATGCTCAGTCTATTAACAGAGAGTAGATAAAAAGCACCAACATTTTCTTAACAATGCTAGTTCCAGTTATAAACAGCAAGACCGAAATGGCAGAATATCAGAAAACTAAAATTGCTGAAGATAAACGATCAATATGGGAGACAAGAGGAGAGTGAGGGAACCTTATGTCAACAGAAAAGGCTAGATCTCGCAGCCGCGGTATTAAATAGATGGCTTCTCGTTCCGCTGGTGTACTAAAGACAATTTCACCAGAAAAAGAAAATGGACTAAATTAGCAGAGAGATGATACACATATCAAGAGAGAGGCGTGTATGCTATCAATTTCAGGTGCTCAAAGGGGGGCATACTTGAGAACAATTGAAGATGGCCCGAGGCTTTGGTGTAACCTGTCATTATCATGCATAAAGGCTAGACCCTTCATTGCACCCTGTAGGATCTTAATGACAAAGTTTCTCCTTCGTTTCATTATCTGCTCTTTTTCGTAAGGATTCCATACGCCTTGGGAGCGAGCTCTGGATGTTTTTTCACTCGCAATTCGTGCGTAGTCAGCTGCACTATCTTTCCCACCATCACGAAAAGCCAGCCACTGTATGAATGAATTGATTCAATCTATGTTCCATAAAGGTATGCCAAAATATCCACATATTTGTGCAACTTAGACTCAACAAACTACACTCAGGTGACTCAAATTGTAAGCCTGACCTGTTCCCCAAATTGTGTCTCAAAGCCTCCAACAATTAAAAGCAGATTAGCAGGCAGGCTTTTGCTCTGCATAGACAGGCAGAATAACAAGGTGATTTCACTATTATCCACCGATGAGATGTAACTGCTAAGAATTCATTTTGTAAATTTGCAAGGCTATTTATCCAACCTGGAGAAAAGAGTGTGCATTAAGCTCGTTTGCTGCCATCATGTCAGCCTCAACTCCACCAGCACGCTGTCCAGGATAGACCTTTAATGTGAGACAAAGAACGTACGGAAAGCAAATTAAGATCCAAAATTGAATCTAATACTGTAAGAAGGACTGACACAGCTGAACAAAATATGCTCTGATAATGTAGACAGATTCATGAAAAATGAAAAATGTCTTCTGAAAAACAACAATATTTACTGAGAAATAAACAAGATTAACAAAGCATGCAGAATCACCTTAAAGACAATAGGTGTTCCTCGAAATGGACCCTGAGATATTCTTCCTTCATATAGTCTGCAAACAAACTGCCGTGGCTAATACATTTTTAACTTGACCAAATATATCACCGTCTAATACATTGTCTACATAACGTAAAAAATGCACCTGATCTTAACACCACCTTCTCCAATATCTTGAGCTTTTAATTGCCCAATATCATCCGATGTATATGCAAAGTCAGATCCTGACTGCAACCCTGAATAACTAGAGATATAAAAGAGGTGAAAGCTTAGAAAATAACTAACTGGAACATTTTATCAACTAATATCTTCCATATATACACACAATTCTATATAAATTTGAGATTTTTTACACGAAGAAGCAAAAGCAAACACAGAAGTTTGAGCTAAAAAGAGAAAACAAAAGTCCGGTGAGACTACCTAGTTACATTCATGAATCCGTAGCTTCCAATAAGCCGCCCTACCTCGAAAGAGTCAGCGCTGGTTATCAACCTCGCCATCACCACATGCAGCCGCCGAATCGGACGATACCTACCACGCGAATTCACAATCCGACGACCGGAGAATCCCTTGCCTGATTCTCGATGGATCAAAGAGAAACGCGAAACGCATTCGAAGGAAACGCGATGAACAGCGACCGGATTCATCGTTTTTTATTAGCGTTTCGTCGCTTCACTTCAAAGACTCCTTTCAATTTTTCAACGATTCAACGAGTGTCAGTAGTAATATCAGAGAGAGATAAGAGACCAGGTAAGCTTTCTCAGATCCTACGTGGCTTTTCGTATAAATAATTAAATTAAACTATAATCGAACGGCACATAGATAATCTTATTATTGTTCACGGTGTATATTGTGCCACGTACGAAACTCACCGAAAAAAATGTTGGAGAAAAATCTGCTACCGGCACCACGTGTACTTTATAACCGTATTAAACTGAACCAAATCACAATCCACGAAATGAAATTCGGTTTAATTTAGGCGGCAATCACAGCAAAATTTGATGAATTTGTAACCGAACCGAAAAGACTAAACCGAAATTGCCCAAGTCTGCTTTCTCGTGAAGTCGTCGTCCTTCTCTTCCGCCTTAAGAGAAAACTCAAGAAGATTGGGCCTTCAACACTTGAGAGAGACTCTGTAAAGTGTGTGAGCTCGCGAAGAACGGAAGAATCTTTGGGTTTGATCAAAAATTCTATCAATCAATCAATCAGTCAATCGATCGTCTGCTTTAGTGAGTAACTCTTACTTTTTCATTTGGAGTTATGGAATCCGTACCGTCGCCGAACTCAAATTCTTCGTCTGTACCGCCGGCGGTGAACAACGTGCCACCTTTCTTGAGCAAAACCTACGATATGGTTGATGATCCATCGACAAGTGAGGTCGTATCTTGGAGCAAAGGGAACAACAGCTTCGTCGTCTGGAACGTGTCTGAGTTCTCGAAGCTGCTTCTGCCTAAGTATTTCAAGCACAACAATTTCTCCAGCTTCGTCAGGCAGTTAAATACTTATGTAAGCATCACTCTTTATGTTGATTTTCAACTTTTAGTTCTGATTGATCAGTTTTTATCTTGAAGTTTCGAAGATTTAAGGATTTTAGTGTGAGTACGGTTTCTTCTCTGCAGTTTATTTTGAGCAAATTGAAGTAGTAAGGCATCAATCTAGATAATTACAAAGATGTTGTGTATCTAATTGGCTTTTTGAATTATGCTGATTGTTGCCTTCAATGGATTAGCCAGTAGAACTATGCAATTAATGTATGTTCTATCTGGTTTTGAACTATATTGATTAGCATGGTGGTTTAGTGACTAGAACTATGGCTGTGTTGGATTCTTTTTGAAACCTTGTTACTCACCAAAAGATTCCACAGAACTTTGCAGGCTCACTTTCACATATGTATGAAGATTGGTTTCCACAATTCATTTCCGCCTTGTAGCTCTAAATCACATAACAGAATGTCTATCAGTTGTCTGAACACTAGCTTTGCTTTCGTTTGTATATGTCCGTTCAGGTACATTTTGATAAACTAAAGAACTTTTACTTTCCTTATTCCATGGTGATATTGTCATGCAGCCATACAGAGTGGAGAAATTTGTTTCCTTTTCAAATTTATGCTATAACTAGATTTATAAATAATAATCTGAACTCAAGAAAGGTCGTTAGTCTGGATTTGTTTGGTGTACCTCTTTGCCTTTTCCTACAATTGCTCTATGTTGGCTTTCTATTTTCAGAACATTCAAGCAACAATTTTTTGTTTTGTCTCGTTGTTTCAGTTCATCAGTTGGAATTTGGTTGATCTCTATAGTCTCTCTGTATTCTTATGTCCAGGGTTTCAGAAAAATTGATCCAGATCGATGGGAATTTGCAAATGAAGGGTTTTTAAGAGGCCAAAGACAACTACTGAAGACTATTGTTAGGAGGAAACCTTCGCATGTGCAGCATAATCAGCAACAAACTCAAGTTCAGAACTCAGCTGTCGGTGCTTGTGTCGAGGTGGGGAAGTTTGGATTAGAAGAAAAAGTGGAAAGACTTAAGCGGGATAAGAATGTTCTTATGCAAGAACTCGTCAGGTTAAGGCAGCAACAACAAGCTACCGAAAACCAACTGCAGAATGTGGGACAAAAAGTTCAGGTGATGGAGCAGAGGCA
>CM051385.1:6008261-6033261 GCA_028015245.1 Cardamine occulta
ACAACAAATGATGTCGTTTCTAGCAAAGGCTGTTCAAAGTCCGGCTTTCTTAAACCAGTTAGTACAACAGAATAATGATGGCAACAGACAAATTTCGGGAAGCAACAAAAAGAGGAGACTTCCTGGAGATGAACAGGAGAATTGTCGGGGCCATGGGGTTAATGGTCTTAATTGTCAGATTGTTAAATATCAGCCATCGATAAACGAAGCAGCACAAAGTATGCTTCAACAGTTTTTAAATACGAGTAGCTCACCTGGGTATGAATCAGTTTCAAACAATCCTGGCAGTTTCCTCTTAGGTGATGTTCCCAGTTCTAACTCTGTGGACGATGGAAACCCCTCAAATAGAGTTTCTGGAGTAACATTGGCTGAGGTTTCACCTAAAGCAGCTAATTTAGCAACGAATCAAGTACCCGTAGCAAGTTTGGTTCATGATCCTCAAGCTGGTCTGGTTCATCCAAACTTAGGTCCAAGTCCAACCCAAGGAGTAGCAGCTGCAGCTTCGTGGAGCCCTGAATCTGATATAGTTGGATTGGAGACAGGTAATGGGGAGTGTTTTGATCCAATACTGGCGGCTTTAGATGGGTCGTTGGAATTAGAAGGCGATGCAATTTCTCTCGAAGGTGATGGCAAGATGAATGAGATACCAGACATGGTCCCTAAGCTTCCCGGAATCCAAGATCCATTCTGGGAACAGTTCTTTTGTGATGATAGCCCAATGATTGGAGAGACAGACGAGATTCTATCAGGATCAGTAGAGAATAATGACCTGGTAATGGAACAAGGACCGAACGAGTGGACTGGGAATCAACAACAAATGAAGTATCTTACTGAACAAATGGGACTTCTTTCCTCGGAAGCACAGAAGAAATGAACGTATGAACATCAATACAAGTTAAAAACCTGTTTCTCTGCATTATTGTTCTTTCTTGAGAGTTATCATTTGTGAGAACTCACAAATGTAGATTTTCAGGAGATGTGTTGAAGGGGATACGGACGAAGGAGGAAGAGTATATCAGCTGGTGTCTGTCATTTGGCTACCTTTACATTTTGACTTGGGGATACCAAAACTTTTAACAAAAAAGAGAAGAAACGTAAAACATTTACTGCCATTACCATGCTTGTGAATAATCTTTAAGTAGAGATCGCTCTTTCTGTTGTTTCTATCACACATTAGTTTTGTGTGTAAAACGTCCATCGTGTTCAATGATCATATTAGTACGTTAATATGTGGTCCCTGACTAGTTCGAGCCAAAAAAAAAATCTGTTATTCATATTGTTTATCAAACATATATGCTTATATTTTTGGGTCATAAAGATAAAAAGATTCATAAGATGGATTAATACATTAAACAATCACACGATGAGGAGAAGTCAAGATCAATTCGATTGAATGGGGAACGGTGGGGTATAAAGAATCTGTACAATAGATATGTCTTTAATGGGTCTTTGTATAGTTTCATAGATTTTTGTCTCTGCTTGATGCTTGAGGATTAAAGCTTGAAGTTTGACGCTTGATGCTCAGACCAAGAGAACGATGATGACAATGAGTAGAACAATCCCAAAAATGAGAATAAGTAGGCATGTCTGCAACAACGGAAAAACATGTCAAACTTACTTTAGCTTTAGCTGCTAAAAAGAGGGAATCATAGGATTAAAAAATTGTGATCTCTTAGTGTTGTACCAAAGATGAGTTTGATCTTTGAGTTTTAGATGCTTTTCTGAGTTGAGCAGTGGCTTGTGAAGTTGCAGCATGTGAGTTGTCAATGTTAGAGCTTATGTCATCTGCCAATACACATTATAGTTTTTATGAGAGTTTAAGGAGGCAAAAGGAAAACTAGAGATTTTTAATTTATGACTGTTGGGGTTACTTACCGATCATAATTCCTTGATCGTTCACTAACACAGCTAAGTCTTTGAAGATTTCATTCACTTCACCAATCTGTTCTTGAATTTCTCTAATCCCTTGCTCTCTTTCCTCGATAATTGCTTCATTGAATGTTATCTCGTTATCTAATAGCACCACTTCTTGCCTGAAATGAGAGTATAAGAAGTTAGTTAATAGCATCTCGCTGCAAAATATGGAAAACACAAGATACCCAAAGAGAGAAGATAGATCTAATGGGAGTTTCATCGCCATGACCAACTTCGAAAATTCTATTAAACCAATTTTAAGCTTGTATCAACAATTAAGGCTACAGATAGTGCCAAGTGTAAATTACTCTCATTAAGGAAGAAAAGAAACGTGAAAGATGGTTTGAATTCTCAAAGCAGGTGTAAGAGCAAACATACTCCTCACCTTCTTGACTGTAGAAGAAGAGTTTGCTGCTGTGAGGTCCTTAAAGATTCAGTATCCAATTCCTGCGCATTATAGCTGCGGAGTGGGATAAAAACAATGAAGCATGTGTTAGCGAGACTAGTTCACAGTTTTCTGAACATTAAAAGAGTTTATCCTGCATTAATCAAGCTATCCTTGTGTATAAATAAGAATAATAACACGAGTATGTAATCCAAGAAACAACAAAGTTTATTTACGATTTCTGTTTCTTAACAGGTAATAAAACATAACTGACCAGACTAAAATCATTATGATTACCTGGTAGGTATTTCTTTAGTGACCACAGGAGTATAATTTATTTCTCTCTCAGCTGCAAGTCTCTGAGCTTTCTGAAACTCTTTGAGAACTGATTGGAAATCTTTTGCCAGTTTAGCATCCGCAATCTTCTTAATTGGCTACAAGTTAAAAGAGAGAAAAAATCATAACATAGAACTAAGAATAAAGTTTATAGAAAAAAGGTCTAGATATACAAATCATCTACCAGGTAACTAATTCTACCACTAAATGAAAAATCTTGTAAGTTTCTGAAACAAATTAAATAACATCTAGAGGTACCACCACCAAAAATTGGGCTAACAGTACATGCTATTTTTCACATCTAACATTTTATTAGCACCATATGAGAAGGGACGCAAAGATGTAAACGTGTTCTTACACTAGCTGCTCCATGGAGGTCAGCTTCGCTAGCTTCCTTAAGTTTAGCTGAAGTATTTTTCACCAATTCTGATATTTGTAACCTCGTCTTTTGCCTGCCAACATAAGAAGCCTAAACCTTAAGAAAATTTCCAGAACAAACAGATGAAACTAATCTTTAAAAAAAAAAAAAAAACATTTCAATCAATAGCTCATTGTTTGTAAAGTCAGACATGAAAAAGGAATTTCAAGTTTTCTCTACCATAGTTATGCAGAAAAAACACCTACGAAAACCCCAAAATGCAACTCTAGGCTCTAATAAATCATCATTATAAAAACCCAAGAGCCTTAATTCTCACATCGTCAGCCATCTCGATTTTTTTTCATTGGTAAAGGTAAAACAAAGCAGGATCAGCTTAACAGCAATTCGAACCATAAAACTATTAGACAACCTACACAAAATCATAACTTAAAAAAAAAAAAAAAAAAAAATTCAAAGCAAAATCAAACCGACCAATAAAATTGATACAAATTGAAAGCAAAACCCTAATCAATTCCGAGATTTAGCAAATAGAATAAGAGTGTTGAAGAATAATAGATACTGACAGCTTATCTCGCAATTCAAGAGTATCCTTGGGCGTTCCAATGGAATTAACGAGGCGGAAGAAGGAATTGACAGCTGTGCTGATCCTGAAAATCCCGGCAGCTACCTCCTGAGACGGATCCCCACGAGACAAAGGTCTCTGCTGTCTCCCGCCGGTGAAACGATTTGGCGCCTGTAATCGAGAACCAGCTTCGAGATCTTGGAAACTCATCCTCTCGAATCTCTCGAATCTCTCTATCTCTGGAGAACAAATGATGACGAAGAAGAAGGAAAGAGTTAGGTAATACGTTTTTCCAAATTTTATTGTTATTTTTTAAATTATTTATCTCATATGGTCCGCGTGGAAATGGTGGTGGAGGGAATTTATTATTACGTAAAAACTTATTTGGCGGTGCCACGTCATTGCGAGGGATGGATCCTGCGTTGTCGTAATTGACCTGTCCTTGCGTTTAAAATTGAAACTCCGGTTCGTTTAAACCGGACCCATTCAATTAGTAATTGTACAAAACCAACTTAATTCAACTGGAAGTACTCTTGGATATAAACACTATCATGGGCTTTTTCATAATTGTGTAAATGGTTTTGGGAAGAGTTGGGCCAAAACAAGAGGTAGTCCATAAAGAAGAATAAAGTGAAAATATTATTTGTTGGGAACAATTATTGTTATATTTAATTAATAAAATAGGAGTACAAAATAGGATTAAAGGCGTAACGCAAACCCACACGTTGAGTGTGCGGTGTCATCTAAAGCAAATACACTCTTCCCTCTCTCTCTCTCATATACGCATCAATCTCGAAGTGCGTTTTGGTTTATAGGCCAATCTCTGAATCTGCGTCAGAAATTAATCACTCATCTCTCCGCCACTACGAAGATCAAAATCCATGGCGGTATGTGTAGTTCTACATTTCTTTTCTTCCCTTTTTTTCTCTATAATTTCCCTTTCCTTTGCTGCTAGATTTTGCTGTGGTCTATTTTGTTTTCTCCGGAAAACTTCTCACGATTTGAATGATTGGTTATTTGATTTGTTTTCTTCTTCTGGAATTTGGATTATCTGTTGTGTTGATGTATCTCCGATGCTATTTGGACGAGTTTGATTGTTGTTAATTCGTCGTTAGTTTCTGGAATCGAATTGATTGTGTCATCTATATATGCAACTCTAGATTTTTTTTGGCAGAGATTGTGAAACTATCTATATCTCATTGATTTCTAGATTTGATTTTCGTTTACTGTAGTTAGTAAATTGCGATTGTGTGATTGTCAATTTGAAGCAGATTTTTGCTCATGTAATTAATTCGCCTATTTACTTTAAATGAATCCTCCAGACAATGTTTCAAAGCTTTTTCGATTGTTAGCCTTAAGCTCCTGAGTGGTAAGGTGTTAATAGTGGTGGAATATGGAATAAACGTACAGATCATGGCTTATTCCGGTGATTCTATTATCGATGATTTGGTTCCTTCGTGTACTTGTGTGGGGGGACTTTCCTATTTGCCAAGTTTTTGGCCAAATTTGTGAAATTTGAGAATTGAACAACATTTGAGTGAAGCAAATAATATGATTTAGAATGTTTATGTACCCCAAGCTTAAAATTGAGTGAAGCAAATAATTTTATGAGTGAACAATATTTAGAATGGAACAATATTGAGTGAAGCAAATCTAGGCTTCTTTGAGCTGACTTGATTAAAGTGTCGTGCTGTTTTTAATAGTAAATGGGACTTTTGATCCTTTCCGGTGACAGATAAGGTCAGTGAAAGTTGGAAATCTCTCTTTGGGAGCAACAGAACATGATATAAAAGAGTTTTTCTCTTTTTCTGGTGAAGTTGAAAGTATTGACATCCAAAGGTTAGTGATTGCCAATAACTTAACTCAGCAGATATAGATACACTTCTCTTGAATCTTATTGACTCTGAGCTTTTTGTTTTGCCTTCATGTTCTAACTAGCAGTAATGAGCACAGTGCTTATGTCACTTTCAAAGATCCTCAAGGAGCAGAGACTGCGGTGCTCTTATCTGTGGGTTTGCTTTTATTCCCCTAAAACATTTGTCCTCTTATCTTAATATTAATTTAGCATTCATCTATCACATATGACTGTTAATTAACCAACCCATACCTTTCTCATCAGCATTTAAACCTTCATTCAATATGGTAAGAAATACTCAGATTTACTTTCACTGCTGGGTCCTCATGGAACTTCTGTGTCTGGAGTAGAGAGAATTGGAAGTAAAATTAGATTGTCTAAAACTAAAAAATTGGGACAACTTGTAATTGCAGTCATACTAACAAAGGATATTATTTCAGGGAGCTAGTATTGCCGATCAATCAGTCACCATTGAGATGGCTCCCAACTACAGTCCACCTGCAGCCCCTCATGCGGTAATGTTTTCCATCTTGAGCATACCTATTTTTTTCTTATATCCAATAGTATTACTTAAAAAGGTTTTGATTATTCGCAACAACTTGCAAAAAGTATATCTTTGTTGTTGTGTTAAAAGTAATTATTTCAACACTCTGAGAGGTTTCGATTTGTGTTAATTACCTCAGGAAACACAGAGCAGCGGTGGAGGTGCTGCAGAATCCGTTGTCCAGAAGGCAGAAGATGTTGTGAGCAGCATGTTAGCAAAGGGTTTCATTCTCGGGAAAGATGCTGTCGGCAAAGCGAAAGCTTTTGATGAGAAACTTGGTTTCACTTCAACGGCAACTGCAGGCGTTGCTTCACTGGACCAAAAAATTGGTTTGAGCCAAAAAATCACAGCTGGAACTAGCTTGGTGAACGAAAAGATTAAGACGGTGGACCAAAGCTTTCAGGTAACAGAGAGGACCAAGTCCGCATTTGCAGCTGCAGAACAGACAGTGAGCAGCGCAGGAACCGCCGTGATGAAGAACCGTTACGTGTTAACCAGTGTGAGTTGGGCCGCAGGAGCTTTCAACAGAGTGGCTCAAGCAGCTGGTGAGGTTCAACAGAAAACAAAAGAGAAGGTTGAAGCTGAGCAACCATCGCAACCATCACAGTCACAGCAGCAAATGCCAGAAGGGTATTCTCCGAATTCGTCTGATTACTCAAAGAACTAATTTCATCCAGTTAAACAGGTGCGTTTGTTTCTCCTTGTTGGTTTCTTTGATATGAAAGTTGGGAATTTGGTTTTAGTCTTTTGGGATGTAACATAAAAGCTGTGCCTGGATCTTCCCTACTACTATTGACTATAGTTATGTGTTGTTTTAAAACATATTTTATAATTTTAATATTTAAACATAGAAAAATAAATGTAAAGACAGCGAACTGAGTAAAATGGTATAGAAACTCAAAGTAAGTACCTCAGTTTGAAGAATAAAATCCGAGCTGGGATCAATTTCAATAATAAAGGATCAGTACCGCAATTTCCACAG
This sequence comes from Cardamine occulta, assembly GCA_028015245.1. Classification (NCBI taxonomy): domain Eukaryota; kingdom Viridiplantae; phylum Streptophyta; class Magnoliopsida; order Brassicales; family Brassicaceae; genus Cardamine; species Cardamine occulta. The sequence goes on from CM051385.1 coordinate 6,015,219, forward strand.
GGAAGAAGAGTTTGACCGGTCAATTGCATACCCCATTTCAGGCGACAGATTCTGAGAAAGAATGTGTTTAGAAAGAGCAGATTTTAAATAGATCAAGAGGGTTTATATCGTGAGTTTTTCTTCTTCAGAACTTGAATATAAGCGTGTAAGCCGAGCCATATCACTTCTTCTTTGTATAGTTGAAGAACTGGTCTGAAACTAGAACCAGTGTTGATTCTGTGCATCCTTCGATTTATGAGTCTGAACATGTACCTATCAGTTGGAAGGAAACCAAGAACACTAGATTATTTAGCAGAACCAAAATCAAACCAAATTAATCAGAAACGAAATCAAAAGTTAAATTTTCTGTCGAACTAAAGAAACTGAACTAAACCAAATATGCCAAAAAAACCCGAATAACTTGAGCCAAAATAAACCGAAAACTGAAATCCCCACAAACACATAATATAGTTTTCATTTTTTACCTGGTAGATGTGATGAATTTGAACAAAGTTTGAGGATGAAGCTTCCAAAACCGGGACAACTCGTAGACATAACAGTGAAACTTCATTGCAGCTAACAGAAAGATCTGATAGATGTTTAGCCTGACGATTTCTCCCGAGTTGATATTAGAGTCAAAGAGAATGGGATGGCATATGGGAACCAAGAAGTAACATATTTTTTGCCGAAGGTTTCTAACTGATTTGTTCTGCCAAGCTACAGAAAAGGTTGAGCTTATATGGCCACTTAAGTACCTGTTTCCATGAATTTAAGTGGCAAAATTAGACTAAAACAAACAATTCTTAAACAATAAAGGCTAAGGATTCACAGCCAAATAAGTATACTTATGAGTGAAAATGACAAGAGATGAGGCAGACCTTGTGTAGTCAACTTGAACGTCGAATGTACGAGAATTAATAAGCAAACCCGTCCATCTGATGAAAGGAACTCCATTATCACCCACATACATCCTTTTAGAAGAACACCTAGATTCTTCTTCATCTTCAAAATTTATACAGAATTTTTTTTCATTCATGAAGCAGCTGTAATCTTTAAATCCATGCTTCAATCTGTGATAGAAGCTCATCGCCTGATCTCTTGAGGTAGACACAAACAGGTAGTCATCAATAAATCTCAGTAACTTATAGCTTGTGGGAGTGATTAGCTCTTTCTCTCTATTGCATTTTTTAGCAGACATATCTCTAAAGTCTTTCTCGAGGAACGGGTAGATCAAAGTCCTCTCAAGATGCCCGTAGTAAAAACAACATAACAGTGATGATAATCTGTGTCCCTGAGGTATTCCAGCTATTTGTACATATAATCTTTTATCCAACTGCACCATGTTGTTCTTTAGCATATTTTTTAGCCAAAGCATGAGATCCTTTTTCCTCACTAGATGATTTTCTCCCTAAAACATACGACCAAAACCATAACACTGTTAAGGAAACAAGTAAAGAACAACAGGAACGCTAAAAGCTCTAAGAAATGAGATCTCTAGAGATTTTTCAGCAGTCCAATAGTTTTGTTGTGTTATACCCTCCTGAAGTAGATTTTTTTAGTTGCACACACAGATGAATCAATATGTTTAAAAGGCAACACAAATCAAAGCCTTCCCATCGACACAATGCTATGCCATGAACTGGAAATTTTGTTCTAATTGATAATATTTCTCATCCTAAGAGCAGAATGTATTTTTGAAATTAGGCTCACACAATTGTTGCAGAGATAATCCATAGATCCAGCAAATAGGGCTATCAAAAGAACCAAAAGATCAAAGATCAAAGAGTCTTAGGCTACGAAGAAGAAGCATACCTGATCTACCATAATACTCTGCAGAGTATTATATGGAAAAGTTGATGTGAATCTAGAAAAGCTAGCATTTTTATCACTTGAGACTAGTATTTTGCTAACCCAATTGGATCTCTTCCCACAGCAGACCAACCTACATTTGTTTAAGATGTATTCATCTTTCAGGAAACATTGAATGACATGAAGCAGCTTATCCTGGTTGATTGAATCAAATGCTTTGAATACATCCGCAACCACAAAGAACAAAGGAGGAAGTTTCCCAAATTGACTCCTCAAATGGATCAGATATGGAGCTAAGTTTCTGTAGAAACCATCATGGTCAAAAACAGAAGAGCCAAGGACATCTGGTTCTTTGAGTTGGATGTCCTTCAAAACAGCATGTGTATCACGAAGAGATTGCAACCTTGACGAGGAACTAAAATCTAACACCATCCTCACACCATTTGCCTTTGGTAACATTCTAAACCCCACCAATTTCCTTCTATTTTCAGCTTCAGCATTGTCCACTTGGATATATCCATCAAGGTTTTTGATAATGTCTTTGCTTATTAACCTTTCCCAGCTGCACTTCCGATAATAATTAATATTTAGCCGCCCTTCTTGGCTTTCAGTGGCATAGAAGTTGAAGAACACCAGTTTACTGACAATCTCTACAAAAAGCCAAGAAATCCATTTCATGCACAACATCTGCTGTGTACTTCTGATGGACTCATTTTGGAGCTCATGTCCTTTTACCATACAGCACAACTGTTTTCTGCCGAAGAACAGGAAATCTGATGGTTTCACTTTATGCAAAAATTGCTTCACTGTGCATTTCTCATTTCTTCGCCTGGAAACAAACCAGGCTATGTTTCTCCTAAGCACCCTCATCTGATGAGTGGTCCCAAGCAAACTCTCTGGAACAATGTACCTACAGACAGCCCAAATAAAGGAAACTACTTGGTCGTTCTTGCAATACAGTTTCGTTTTTTCAACACTGGGACAATTGGTTTTTCCCCTTTCTGGATTTGATCCATGAGGCGGCTTATCTACATTTTGCCTCCAGGAACTCTGTAATAGAAGATATGCAAGGTTTGTCACTCCAAGGATCAGTTGGTTTGCAATATATATATATGCAACTCTAGCAGATAGTAACTGTGTTGAGTTTCCCTTTCTAGTTTCTTTTTGTTGATCATAATTGAATTTCAACATAATTTTTCTGGAATAAAATTGCTCATGCATTATTAAAAGGAAAAACTTACAGGAAATTTAATATGAAAACAATCTCTGAAGGAAAAATATCAACCTGTGAAGTCGCATTTGCAGACTTCAATGCATCCTCTTGCAGCAAGACAACAGGACAGTGTTTATCTAGTAATATTTTCAAATGTGAGGACTTTGTTTTTCCTATTAGACATTTTAGAGACTTGAGCAATGAATGGTATCTGCAGATTAATGGGGAAAAAAATCATGATATCATTTTTCTTCCCTGAATCAGTTACCTCAACAAAACTTAAAAATTATGTCATTCTTCAAGTTAGTGACCCAGAATACTTATAAATATGCTCTACATTATCTGAATACATGCTCAAGTTTCAGAATAACTTTAGTTTTCTTGAAACATTAAAACATTTTGGAATAATAGAATTGAATTTGATCCCACTTAGGTAGCCTGCAAGCTGGTTTTGATTCTCAAATTATACTCTAAGAAAAACAAGAACGTGTGTTCAAGGACTTAAGGTATGAAAAGTGAAGGAACTTAGGGAAATAAAAATAAATGCATGACTTACAAGCAAATAGATCCACTGGGACAATTGCCTTTGCCATGAGATGGCGCCATTGACCAAGCGTTTACTTCACCAAATATATGGTTCATTAGGAACTTTGAATCAGAGCAGTTGGGCCTCAGGGTTTTTAAAATGTCTGTATATCATAAGGAATCAGACACAGTGCAGAAGAACTGAATGGAGAAGAGTTACATTTTAAATTCTCATCAAGCTATCGTTATACATGTTCAAACCACTGAAGGATACGCTTTGGTGGTATAACTGAAAAGGTTTCTGAGTTGCCAAACTTACTATGCTTCTCTCTTTTAACTTGTTTAGACTACAAAAAAACAGTAATTAAATCTTCCATAGGCAAGAACAGGTCGTCAATTTTGAAGGTAATGAAGTGGCAGGAAGAATATTAATAACTACCTGATACCAACAAGATAGATGATACAGTTTTAAAAATGCATCAAGTATAACTAAGAAAAGACATCCCCATCAACTTTTCAAGGCTGGGAAAAATTAAGACCAATTTATACTCGTCTCTTAGTAAGTTTAAGCAATAAATTTATAATAAACTTGTGCATTTCAAGTTAAACTTGATTGAGCAAATCATTTTTAAGAAAAATACCTGCGTTGTAAAATCAGTGAGACTTCCATTTTCACCCATGTGCAGATTCGTTTCATCAGTTTCATTCCCAGTCGAGGCTTTACCATTTGTACAAGAAGTTATACAAGGTGCATCATAGTCAACTTTTTGGAAATTGACCTTTCTCTGCTTTCGCCGACGCTTAAGATACAATCTTGAACGCTTACTAGGTTTTTTCTCTCTGTGTTGGTCTACATCCTCACCAACTATGGACGTAACAGCTGCAGTGTTATCCTTATGACAGTCATTGACAGCAGAAGAAAGCCGCTGCCTTTTCTTTGATGGCTGAACATTGTCATCCCTCTTTCTTTTGTTCTCGTGGACTAGCAATGTCTCTTTACCATGGAAAATTAAAAATTTACCAAGTTAATATGAACTAGAAACCAGATGGCCAAGAAATCACAAAGAGAAGTCACAACGTATTCAGAGAACCAACAAGTGGAAACCTCAAAAGAAAGTCAACAGAAGAGATAATTGGGGATTTTAGAGCATACATTTTAGGACATAGAGTCTTTCTTTTCAGCTAGGATACAAGTTTAATACTGAGACTTACCCTTTTGGTTGATACATAGAGGAGGTCCAGACACTTGCTGGTGTTTCTTTCCTAGTAATGGTAAGAATAATGATGTTTGCTTTAGAAGATAAACCATGAAATCATGACCAACCTACAAACAGGGGAGCTTGAATATTAGCGAACGCAAACTCGAAGATTGAAAGTAATAAATCATCAAAGGGTTTGACAACAAACCCGGTTGAGAAGAAACTCCCAAGATGAACTTGTCAATAACTCCAGAATAGGACTCGACTGATCATACTGTCAAACAAATGAAAAAGAAGAACAAAAAAAGAGTACATAGCTAAGATAAGTAAGCTGCACTCTACATTTGAGTTTGACAAGGAAGAAGAAGAAGAAGAAGAAGAAGAAGAAGAAGAGCTCACCTTGTCATATCTGGCACATATCACATTTTGGCAACCACATCCAGATTGCATCATTTCAAGAATCCTTTCGACAATCTGAAAAACTTAATTCAAGTATTAAAACTTAAAAATCAGCAATTTCATACAAATAAGATAAATAAATCCAACAACATTCTTACAAGTATCTACGTTTTGAAATCTCTCAAATTAATAACTCAACAGAGCGAAGCAGAATCAAACCTCTCTCTGTGACCACCAAGATGTTGGCGAGAAATCTAGAAGCGGAGGGGTTTGTTCGTGAAGTACAACGAAGCATCCGTGAAGAAGTTTACGGTAGTGAATGGGATCATCGGAACGCAACAGAAACGACGGTTTATCGCGGCTACAACCGAGACAACCTAGGCCCCGGCATCGGCATTGCTCCGGCTGAATATTCCGACCAGCAATCAGATCTATTATTGCGTCCTTCAGATTCCTGGCTCTTTCTCCGAATAACCTCCATAGAATCTCCGGCACAGTACGTCTAGGTTTACGCGGCATCTCGGATTGGAGAGACAGAGGAGTGAACGAGCTTTGTGAAAATGGCGGGAGATTAAAGGTCTGAGTTCTCGGAAATCGGAAGTACATAAAGTACGATTTACTGCTATCTAGATTTTGAAAATTTTCAAAAAATTTAAAATTTGAGCCACAAACGCAGGTCATTTCAACCGAACAGAAAACCAAACCCAAACCGAACGCATATTCTCTTGAAAATCAATCGGTTCCATTACTTTCTTCAAACTTTTAATCCAAAACCGAATTATAATACCGAAACGAAACAAAAGAATTTCCGAACCGAACCCGCCATTCTTGTAACTCTAAATACTATGATCTGCCGCCTTCTCATCTCCAACGCAGCCGCGAAATCCCACCAACACCTTAAAGTCTCTCACTTCTCCACATTGCCGCCGGAAATAACGCCGCCGTTCATTCACAAATGCAAGACTATATCTCAGGTTAAGCTCATTCATCAGAAACTCCTCTCCTTCGGAATCCTAACTTTGAATCGCACTTCCCACCTCATCTCCACCTACATCTCCCTCGGTTGCTCATCTTCTGCCGTATCTCTGCTCCGTATCTTTCCTCCCTCTGACGCTGGTGTTTACCACTGGAATTCTCTCATTCGCAGCTACGGCGACAATGGCCGTGTCAGTGAATGTATCTCTTTATTCCGCCTTATGCATTCTCTGTCATGGACGCCGGATAATTACACATTCCCCTTCATCTTCAAGGCTTGCGGGGAGATATCTTCTCTTCGCTGTGGAGCGTCTGCTCACGCGATTTCTCGGCTGACTGGATTTAACTCCAATGTCTTTGTGGGGAATGCGCTTGTCGCTATGTATGCTCGCTGTAGTTCATTGGGTGATGCGCGGAAGGTGTTCGACGAAATGTCTGTGGAAGGTGTTTGGGATGTGGTGTCTTGGAACTCTATAATAGAATGTTATGCAAAGTTAGGCAAACCTAAAATGGCGCTTGAAATGTTTTGCAGGATGATCAATGAGTTCGGATTCAGACCTGATGATATTACCCTTGTGAATGTTCTTCCTCCTTGTGCTTCCCTTGGAGCTCATTCACTAGGGAAGCAATTCCACGGTTTTGCGATCAGAAGTGAGATTATACATAATATGTTTGTAGGAAACTGCTTTGTGGATATGTATGCAAAGTGTGGGATGATGGATGAGGCAAATACTATGTTTTCGAACATGTCTGTAAAAGATGTAGTGTCCTGGAATGCCATGGTTGCTGGGTATTCACAGATTGGAAGGTTTGACGATGCTGTTAAGCTGTTCGAGAAGATGCAGGACGAAAAGATAAACATGGATGTTGTTACTTGGAGTGCTGCTATTTCAGGGTATGCTCAACGGGGCCTTGGTTATGAAGCATTGGGTGTGTGTAGACAGATGTTGTCTTCCGGGATAAAACCAAATGAAGTCACGCTTATTTCAGTTCTTTCGGGTTGTGCTTCTGTTGGAGCATTGATGCATGGTAAAGAGATTCATTGTTATGCCATCAAACATCCTATAGACTTGTGTAAGAATGGTCATGGTGATGATAATATGGTCATTAATCAACTGATTGACATGTATGCTAAGTGCAAAGAGGTTGATATTGCGCGTGCTATGTTTGATTCACTTTCCCCCAAGGACAGAGATGTTGTGACTTGGACTGTGATGATCGGTGGATATTCCCAGCATGGTGATGCAAATAAAGCTCTCAAACTTTTTTCTGAGATGTTTGAGGAAGATTATGGAACAAGACCAAATGCTTTTACCATATCATGTGCCCTCGTGGCATGTGCCAGTTTGGCTGCATTGAGAATTGGCAAGCAAATTCATGCGTATGCATTGCGCAGCCAGCAGAATGCAGTACCGCTTTTTGTATCAAACTGCCTTATAGATATGTATGCAAAATGTGGAGATATCGGTGATGCCCGGCTTGTATTTGACAACATGATGGAGAGAAATGAAGTTACTTGGACATCTGTAATTACAGGTTACGGTATGCATGGTTATGGAAAAGAAGCTCTCGGAATCTTTGATAAGATGAGGAGAATGGGTTTTAAGCTTGATGGTGTTACATTACTGGTTGTACTGTATGCTTGCAGCCATTCAGGAATGATCGATCAGGGCATGGAGTATTTCAATAGAATGAAAACTGATTTTGGGGTTAGCCCTGGCCCGGAGCATTATGCCTGCATAGTTGACTTGTTAGGTCGTGCTGGCCGGTTGAATGCAGCTTTGCATCTCATTGAAGAAATGCCAATGGAGCCTCCTCCTGTGGTATGGGTTGCTTTGCTCAGTTGCTGTAGAATCCATGGAAAAGTTGAACTGGGGGAGTACGCCGCTAAAAAAATAACAGAATTAGCATCTAATAACGATGGATCATATACATTGCTCTCAAATTTATATGCCAATGCAAGACGTTGGAAAGATGTGGCTAGGATCAGATCTTTGATGAGACATAAAGGAGTTAAAAAAAGACCTGGTTGTAGTTGGGTCGAAGGAATTGAAGGAACCACTACGTTCTTCGTGGGTGATAAAACTCATCCACACACTAAAGAAATATACCAGGTCCTCTCAGATCATATGCAACGCATCAAGGACATTGGTTATGTTCCTGAAACAGGCTTTGCTCTTCATGATGTAGACGATGAAGAGAAGGATGATCTTCTTTTTGAGCACAGTGAGAAGTTAGCTCTTGCACATGGTATTCTTACAACTCCTCAAGGAGCTGCAATCAGGATTACTAAGAATTTACGGGTATGTGGTGATTGCCATACCGCATTCACATACATGTCCAGAATCATTGATCATGAGATTATACTGAGGGACTCGAGTCGCTTCCATCATTTCAAAAATGGAATGTGTTCCTGCAAAGGTTACTGGTGATGATACTCTCTCAATGCACTCCACCAAACAGTATGACGAGGTATGTTCATTACTCACTAGCACAGAAATTATAGTTTCAATTCTCAGATTATGTTCTGAGGATATAAAGTTCTTAATTACTAAAGCATCTCATTCATAAGCTCATTGTGGCTTATGAATCTTTTGTCCATGCATTGCTGCTATTTCTTTCAAAAAAGGTGTCTACGTTTGGAGGTTTTTAATTGCTTATCAACGGACTAACAAAAGCGGCAAAACAGGTTTAACTGCATCTGTTTTAAGCACAGATCATTAGCCAGCCATAACACAGGCACAGAGCCAGAAATAGATAAGCCAGCAGGTTCTCATTTACTTCCTCTAGTAGCCTCCATATATTTGCTTGATGTTTCTTTTCTTAGTGATATTTCATAGTGCCTGAATGGGTTTCCAAAATCACAACAGGACCACAGGTTATGAAAGCGACCTGAGTGGAACCTAAGTTTTACACATGGATACTGCAGACTTCAACAACGATCCCTTGTTAAGGGACAAAGAAAGGAATAATAAGCATTGTGTGTACAGACCTCATGTAGATTGTATAATTTAAGCAGTAGATGTATAATATTCTTTATTTTTGGTTGAGAATATAGAATCATGCTCCACAACATGGGTTTATCTTCAATAAAACAAGATATGTTGTTACATTTGTTTAGTTATGTTCATATAAAAGCCAACACTCCCATTGGATTGGCATTAGAACAAACCAATTTCTCAATGTGCCAAAAGAAAAAGCTCAAGCTTTTGATACCTCTAATACAAAGCCAGCAAAATGAGGATAATGATTAAAAAATGTCAAAACGAAGATCCTGGACAGGCATATTATTCAGGCCCATGAAAAATGGGGAGAATGTATAAAAATGGGATATTTCGTCATCATCATGAATGAGTAAACGTAACAACTACAGATTTCTCACAGATAACCCTGAGCAAGCGGGAAGGTGGAGTTTCGTATCTCTCACTTCAGCTTGGTCCATCTGAGAGATCAGGTTGGAGAGATGTCACATCAAAATTCGAAGCTGCTACAGAAGCTTCAGTCCACCTGTTACTTCATCAACAACTTCGACTGGTCCTGCGGAAGTAACATCTCTAAGTGTTAGAATGTTGTGCTAATAAAAGTTAATAATATCCGATGAATTCTGCTATAAGAATCTCTATTATCCCATCGTAGAACGGTGCATATAAATTTGGAAACCACACAACAAAATACACCATCTTAGGACTGAGTCAACTTTTGAGCTTACATTTTCATATTTTTGGATTTTAATGAGCTATAGATTCCATTCAGGGTCAACAAGGACAAATACCAAGCAGTCGGAGGAGTCGTGAACTAACAAACTAGTACATCAAACTCACCAAAAATAAAACTCTCAAACTCATCTATCGTCCATCAGTGTCTTAACTTTCAAACACATGACTTGGATCAAATATAAAAACTTACCAAGAATAGCCATGACTGTCCTTGAATCTGGAAAAGAAGATAGAAGTATATTAGAGTCACACTTCCGCAGAAAATGCTTCTAAATACTAACAAAAGAAGATCGACTCCAGATAAATTTCTCCCTGGTAATTAACTAGCAAACACAAAGTTAAAAGCACCAAGGGATATGAACTATAAAACTCACTTGGGGCGATCTGTGTTCTTCCAGCATCGATGGTAATATGGGTAGGCAATTTAAGGGATTTAGCTCTTTCCTGCCAATTTTGTGAACAGTCAATACAAGATAAGCTCTATGTAATCTCCAGTTCCTCTTATATGGTCTGAAATTTCAAGAAACTAACATCTGGCAGCAAAGATAAATTTGGCAACAGCACTAAAGCTGTGGATCAAAAATAAATCTCAATCAAAACAATCCACTTTACAGTAACAATTTTACAACTGATTTAGTAAACTCACTTGCAATTCTAGCATCTCTTCCTCGGTCTCGATTTTCACAACAACTTTTGGCTGTGCACACTCCTCCCAGCTGCAATAGCAACCAATACTGTTAATTCAATTCATCTTTAAGTAGTTGATTAGGACTTGGAGGAATTAATACCAGTTCAATGCTTTTGGCGCTCGACGAAATAGCTTTTTGTATAAACCTAAAGTTGCATGACTGCAGAAATGCAATTCAACAACTTAAGAATGCTAAATATGAACTAAACACTAAAGAGACAAAAATAGCATTATTAGTTAAATCCAATCACCTGGATTGAGCTGCAATCTTTCCTTTACCCATTTTAAGATCATTCCTGACAACCAAAACCTGAGGACAAAACATATAACAAGTCAATTCAACATCTTGTGAAAGAGACAGAGACAAAAGTAGTAAAAGAAACCATTTTAAAATCATCGAGAATATCAGCGAGTTTCTCGATCTCGAGGAGACCCTTGGATTGAGTTTTGATATCCCCATCATTATCAACAGCTACAACAGCTTTGGAACGACGAGTGCCAATGCAGAATCCAAGTGCAGCTCCAACGATTAGGGCACTCAACCACGTCAAATCCATCGTCAAGAATAGTTATATTCTACAAAAACCGGAAGACACAAAAGTGATTGAATTGAGAATCTAAAATCAAATTAAGCGTTGTTGGTCACAGTGATCAACTCTCGACGCACTCTATGACAAGTATGTACAGTAGAAAGGGAACAATTAGGATTTTCAATGGTCTACATAAGAGAATCGAAGACGCTTACGAGTTCGAGAGAGAACTGCTTTGAAGATTAAGTTTTTTCGTTCAACCCGGCTTGAAGATTTGAGTGGGAAGAAAAAAAAATCTGTACAGTAAACCAGACATATGTACTTACTAATTTTTTAAATTTTTTTCTATTAAAAATGATAATATAAACCAATTTTCTATTAGAAATATAGAATCGTAAATTCGATTGGTGAAATAACCTTTATCAGAAAAAAAAAATTAGTCATATCAAAATATTTTAAGTGGCAAAATATAATGGTATAAAAATTGAAAATATCGTTTTACATACCATTTTTACGATTAAAAACAGTAAATATCGTATCTTAACTATTCTTTTTATAAACCGTAAAAAATTATGTCTTCGGTCCATAATATTTCTATGTACACAGAATCGTCTATTAATAATACCATGTTTAAATAGTAAATTATATATTTCTAAAGTGAAGTTGAACTATAATCTTAAATACTAACTATAAACACCACTAAACCATCATGTACTTGGTCAAATTCTCTAACTAGATTATTGGGTTTTGGATTTAGAATATTTCTTTCTTTTCTCAATCACTACTTTCCACTAATCCAAATTTGAGTACCAAAACAAACTTATCAGCCTTAACACATAATCTTACCCTAACCAGCATTATAAATGTTATAGGCTTATTATAGCCTTGGTACATGATTCGTGAAAAAATAAATGTTCTCTAGCTATTCTAATATGATGAAGACCATTTTTTGGATATCTTATTCCTAAGAATATCAGCCAGTCTTTTTTTATTATTCTTAACTTGTATCAGATCTAACCATTTCACCTCACCACTTTGAATCAATCAATATCCAATAGAGTTTTAGACGGAGAAGCAGTAATCTATCTTAGATATTAGGAAAATAAACTTTAGAAAAAGAAAAAGCATATATTATTGGCAATAATGTTGTTAGCGTAAAGGAAGGGCATTGCAGAAAAAGGCTGGGGATAAAGTTATTCCCGCGACCAAACACACAAAGAAACGCATTTTTCTTCTTCTTCTTCGGAATTTGTTGTCCGGCGTCAACGGCATTGACCTTGTCGCAGATTTTCCTCTCTAGTCTCCATCTTTTGCCAGATCGACCATATTCAGCTTGGCTATTCGAGCTTCGCAACCTTCTGTGACGTAGCAAAGGTAGAAATTTTGCGTTAAACTACTTGTGATTTCGCTGTTTTCGGCTACTATTTCATGTTGATCGCTCTAGTTCTGGGTTTTTCGATCATATGAACTACTTTTTCCTCAAGGTTTTTGTTGATCAGTGAAAATTTTCTGTTTTCATTCGAATTTCGATTTGTTGTAGATATTTATCGAATTCGGTTTTTCTCAGCAAACCCTAATTAGATTCTGGCTATCAAAACCTGCTTAATTTCTGTCTAAAACCAAATTCGTATTTATCGAAGTCGGTACTTTGATGATTTTTCCTTGAAATGGATCGAGAGGATATTTTTTTGTGTGATCGAGAACCTGAGGGATCTAAAGTAGCTTGATGAAAATTTTCAGGTCAGGCCATGTAGGTAGTTTCTGGTTCTAGGGTTTTAGTAAAGATTTTTCTTTTGATGCGTGTATGTTACTTGATTCGATGCAAGAGATTGAGGATTAAATCAGAAGTAATGTATTTAAGGATAGTTTGGTCGGATTTTTCACCGGTGTAAAGAGCTGTTTGATGGAGGCATAATCTCTCGAATATTTGGTGATCTGAGAACAATCATTCTTAGTGCTAACTTAGTCATGATTTTTCTGTGGAAAGAAATTGATTGTTATCACAACGCTTGTAAATATTCATTTCTGACTAATGTATAAAGTTCATAGTCCCTTCAACTAACTTGGATAGCTGGATTAACATTGGGTATAATGAGAAATAGATATTTACCTTTAGGTTCGTGATTATTCTTTGTTAGGTCTCGCATTGTTTGTGCCATACCCCCGCTTGTCTGAAACTTTCTAATGATTTCATTACTTAGTACAATCTGAAACTCACTGTGAGTTTTGATCCTTTACAAATGAACATTGGAGGCGAGCTGTGTAGATTCATATTTCGATTCTGATAGCTTCTTTATACAAGTGTAAAGTTAGCAGATCCTTTCTTGCTCATTACTGTTTGGCGTTGTTGAAGCATAATAAGGAACAAATAAGTTGATGTTTGAGAATTTTTGGTCCTTTACAGTTCCAGTTTCTTGCTGTCTAGGGCATGAGTAGGCTGACCTGTTTCATTTACAGGTTTGAGTATCAACAAAGATGAGTGACAATCTTATGGACAAAGTTACCGCATTTGGTGAGCGGCTGAAGATCGGAGGTTCGGAAATGAGTAACAAGATCAGTGCTGGTGTGAGCTCAATGAGCTTCAAAGTGAAGGAACTTTTTCAAGGTCCAAATCCAACTGATAAAATAGTCGAAGATGCTACTACTGAGAATCTAGAAGAACCTGACTGGGATATGAATTTGGAAATATGTGATATGATAAATCAAGAGACAATTAATAGCGTTGAGTTGATCCGTGGAATAAAGAAGAGGATAATGATGAAGCAGCCGAGAATTCAGTACCTTGCCTTGGTTTTACTCGAGACGTGTGTTAAGAACTGTGAGAAGGCATTTTCTGAAGTGGCAGCAGAAAGAGTCCTTGATGAAATGGTAAAACTGATTGATGATCCGCAAACAGTTGTGAATAATCGAAACAAAGCTTTGATATTGATTGAAGCTTGGGGAGAATCGACCAGTGAACTCCGCTACCTACCAGTTTTCGAAGAAACTTATAAGGTAACTGTGAAGTGCTTACCAACTAATGCTATACTGCTGAAATTTACCATACAGGATCCATTTACACTACTTTATCAAAGAGGCCACTATCTTAATTTATATCCATCTTTGAGTTGAAGTATTTTGGCCTTGCTTTTTGAGATTACTTACCCTCGGAAATTCAAGGTCAAGTGTATATGACTATTGTTTCGATGAATTGGTTCAATCGACTAGCTTGTTGCAGGAAATGATTGAAAAACGGAAAGCTATGAGGTTTGGTGTCAGAATTCATTATGATCAGGTCTTAATGTTTGTCTTATATTTTTGTTCATATACTATAGAGCTTAAAAGCAAGAGGTATCCGTTTCCCTGGACGAGACAATGAGAGTTTAGCACCAATTTTCACTCCTGCTCGGTCAGCTCCAGCACCAGAAGTGATTGCTGATCTTCCTCAGCATGTGCGTGAGCCTGCACATGTTCAGTATGATGCTCCTGTGAGAAGCTTTACCGCTGAGCAGACAAAAGAAGCTTTCGATATAGCAAGAAACAGCATTGAACTTCTCTCCACGGTTCTGTCGTCTTCGCCTCAACACGATGCGTTACAGGTAAAATAACAGAGTTATTAGACATCATTTCCTAGAATTCTAATATAGATAATGGATAACACGGGATAATGTTTTTAATCTAGTTGATCATTGACCAAATTGTTTAATCTCTCTGATATGCAGGATGACTTAACAACGACACTTGTACAACAATGTCGTCAATCTCAAACGACTGTCCAAAGAATCATCGAAACAGCAGGTGAAAACGAAGCCCTTCTATTCGAAGCCTTGAATGTAAATGACGAGCTAGTGAAAACGCTGTCCAAGTATGAGGAGATGAACAAACCCTCTGCACCGCTAACCGCACCTGAACCAGCTATGATTCCTGTTGCTGAAGAGCCCGATGACTCTCCAGTTCATGGAAAAGAAGAATCTCTGGTTAGAAAATCTTCTGGTGTTCGGAGTGGATTCCATGGCGGTGGTAGTGGGGATGACATGATGGATGATCTTGATGAGATGATATTCGGTAAGAAAAGTAGTGACTCTTCCTCTGATGCTGGACATGACCCCAAAAAGCAGCAGTCTTCGTCTAAAAACGACGATCTCATTCGATTCTGAGACGGTTTTTTATCAGGCGAAAGAAAAACTCTTTTATGGATTTGGTGTTTTTAACTGGTAAAATGAATGATCAGATTCAGTGTAAGTAATCTGTGTTTGGAGATCTCTTTGACTTATGTGATGGGTTTATAAAAGTTATTAAAGAGATTTGTTATGACACAAATTATTTGACTTGATTTATCTTCTCAATGCATTGTGTTTCTTACTCGGTTTCTCAACATTTTACTCCTTTGTAAGTCTAACCAGAAAAAATGCATACAAGTTGTATTCAATGGTTATTAGATATTAGTTTCTCTGATAACCAGAGAACAGGGGATGGGTTCGGCGTATTCACGAAAGACAAGCAAGTCTAACAACACGATGTCGTTGTGGAAAAGATGGGTTTTTTATTTATTTTGCAATAGTTGTATTATTGGTATTTTGTTTCTTTTTGACTATTACACCTTTCTAACATTAGTGTTAAAAAAAAAAAAAAAAAAAAAAAAATTCTCTACTCATCCGGTTTTTCGGTCAGTTCACCGAAAATATACAAATCTGTGTATGAGACCTCATAGTTTTTTGGCTGCGTGGCGTTAACTCGCTGTAGCTGCGTTTGAGATTTTTTTATAAAATCTTAAACGCTAAAGACGTCGTCGTTTTTCTTGTCTTCAACAAAATTAGATATCAAGTACAAGTAATTATTAAACCGATGGAGGAAAAATTGAACCACTGACGAATATCTAAAAACCGATCCAAATCCAGGATACCGAAAAGCGCATCGTCATTTTCCCCACTTAACTCTGATCAAGCAACAAAAAAAATCCAATCAGTAAGGAAAAACTGTAACTGAACTCAGATCGAAGAAACAGATCTTGCAATGTCTGGAAAACAGCAAAATCATCACCGTAGTTTCCCGAAACCCAGATCCAAAACCCTAATCATCACTCTTTCCCTCTTCTCTTTCTCTCTACTCGTCATCCTTTACACCTTCCTTTCCTCCGCCCGCCCCTCCGTCTCCTATCGGAACCCGTCGGACCACCCCGAGACGTCCTTTGTTACCTCGCTTGAGCATTTCTTAATCCATAAAGCACCGAAGCTCTCGTTAACGGTTAGAGACGACACAGCGCGTGGCGAGAGTGATGATGATGATGTGAAGAAGCTCGATGAACTAGTGCTTGCGAAAGAGAATCAGTGGTTGAACGAAAATCCTGTCGAATTTCCGATAAAGGTTTACGTATACGAAATGCCGAAGAAGTTTACTTTGGATCTTCTCTGGTTATTTCACAATACTTACAAAGAGACTTCGAATGCTACCTCTAATGGTAGCCCTGTGCATCGCCTAATCGAACAGGTATTAGTGTTACTTGGTTTGATTCTCTTATGTGAGATTTGTGATCAGGCTTTGTGGTTTTGTTCAAATGTTTCTTCTTTACTTGTAGCTCGAATAACTTGGTCTAATTTTTCTATATTGCAGCATTCTATTGACTATTGGCTATGGGCTGATCTAATCTCTCCTGAATCTGAAAGGCGTTTGAAGAGTGTTGTGAAGGTTCATCAGCAGCAAGACGCCGACTTTTTCTATGTTCCGTTTTTCACTACTATCAGCTTTTTCTTGTTGGAGAAGCAGCAATGCAAAGCACTCTATAGGGTGTGAGTGAGCTTTGATTATATATATTTCTAGCATTGGATCTTAGTTTTCAATTTTAGATAGTTTTTATGGTTTGGTGATTTATTTCTGATTTCTAAAGTTGATGCCAAATTCTCCTACTTGGAAACTCGGGGCATCTGAATTGTCTATAGCATGTGCATTTTTAAAACTGCTCTGTATTTGCTTTTAGTTGATTCAAGTTAAGCTTGCATCCTAGGAGATTTGTTAGTTGAAAAACATGGGATACCATATTTGACTGGTGACATCTTTTTAACTATTTTCAAACTGTAGGAAGCTTTGAAGTGGGTCACTGATCAGCCTGCTTGGAAGAGGTCCGAGGGAAGGGATCACATATTTCCTATTCACCATCCCTGGTCTTTCAAGTCCGTCCGCAAATTCGTGAAAAACGCAATCTGGCTTCTACCAGATATGGACTCCACTGGGAATTGGTGACTCTAGATTTCCTTCTGTAACTGATTCTGTGTCATGTAGAGTCTGCTCTCTTAGCTATACTGTGTTGATTCTGTTTGAACTTGATCTCGTAGGTATAAGCCTGGGCAAGTTTCGCTGGAGAAAGACCTGATTCTTCCTTATGTTCCCAATGTTGATGTTTGTGATTCCAAGTGCTTGTCAGCAAGTGCACCAATGAGGACCACACTACTTTTTTTCCGAGGACGGCTTAAGAGGAATGCTGTGAGAATAATTCCTCTTCTAAGTTAACACTTTAAAGCTACATCAAATGCTCTTGCCTTTTCTTTCTCGGCGACTTTTTAGAATTCCCATAATAGTTGGAATGCTTCTTTGGTTGTTGTATAAAGAATAATCGGAATATCTCGTTATACTGAGTAGCTCTTCGTCTTTCTTTGCCTTACATTATAAATTCGGTGTCTCATGATTTGTTTTTTTTTTTGGTTCCAGGGAGGTAAAATACGAGCCAAACTCGGTGCAGAACTAAGTGGTGTCAAGGACGTAATAGTTTCTGAGGGGACTGCTGGAGAGGGAGGAAAATTGGCAGCTCAAGGTGGCATGCGTAGGTAAATTCTTGGTTGCTTCCTGACCCGTTTGGTTGCGGTACAGTTTTTGCTTCTTTCAATATTTTTCTAACTAAGACGCCTTCTATCAGATCTTTATTCTGTTTGTGTCCTGCTGGTGATACACCATCTTCGGCAAGGTTGTTTGATGCCATTGTCAGTGGCTGTATCCCTGTTATAGTTAGTGACGAGTTGGAATTTCCTTTTGAGGGAATA